>JAQZBX010038332.1:0-23439 GCA_029593785.1 Cabassous unicinctus | reverse complement strand
GCATCAGCCCACGACACAGCGCGAGCCGGCCTGCCCTCACAAGGAGGCGCCGGGAAGCGAACCCAGGGCCTCTCATATGGTAAACGGGTGCGCTATCCATTGCGCCACAGCCGCTTCCTGCCGTGAGGTTGCTGCATCAGCCCACCGCACCTCTCAGGCCGGCGTGCCCTCACAAGGAGGCCTCGGGGCGCGAACCCGGGCCTCCCATATGGTAAACGGGGGCTCTATCCACTGAGCCACACCCGCTTCCCTGCTTTATCTTTAAATTACACCTAATCATATTCAATATTTTCAGTAGTCTCGTTATACTGACCAGTCTATGCTTTATCCTGCATTTTTATTATTGTAGCAATTAAATTTGTGTTTTACTCTATTCACAATCTCTTTTATCAGATTTTTGTGTCAAGGACTATTAATTGCCTATTCAATGTCCATTTCCCCCTTCTTTCTTACTGATGTGCCCATGAAAACCCAGTGTTCTCCAGACTTCTTTGTAGATAAGAGTGAGTATGTGACCACTAAGCCCCGGCCACTGGGATGTAGGGAGAAGCTATAGAGCAAGAAAGGTCCTTCAACGTCCCTGCCCAGAATTTGGAGGGAAAGGCTGACAGAGCATCATGCTCAAAGAAGGTTATGGTGGAACAAAAAGACAGAAAGCGTGGATGGGACTAGCTGCATAATTTGTGGGACTCAGTGCAGAATGCAAAAGTTATTAGGAATTTTAAGATGGTGACAGAGAGCATCGAGCCAGACAGAGGGCAGGGCTCCCTGTCACTGCACGGGCCGTGCCACGAGCTGGTCCTGTGTGTGCGGGAACAAATGGCCAGCGGTCAGGAGCCTCCCCTCCAGCCCTGGACGACCCGTCTGCTCCTTAGTGGAGAGTGCAGCCCCCTTCTGGCTAAGGCCCCGTGACGGGTCTCCCGTTGCAGGCATCCACAGCAGCTCTGTTGTCTTCTTTTTGTAGGTGGAGGATCCAGGCTCAGGGGTGGCCCCACGGCCCTGGTAACAGATTTGGGGTGTGGACTCCCGTGCGGTGAACTGGAGCCATGTTCTCTTTCCAGGTCAGCACATGGCCTTTCTTTTCCTACTGAGATGCTACGGTTCTGTGTTTCCTTTTACGGGTAAGATTTTCGCATTGTGCGTGTTTGTTTTTCTCAGGACGCCCCGCCTCTGTAGCTGACAGTAGGATGGAGCACTTCATCCCACTGGATTTTCCTCGTTTATGTTTAATTTGTGCTCTGGAGACTCACGGAAGTCTGGAGTGGACAAAACGCAGGCTCCCAGCCCACATTTAAAATATTGCTGAAAAGCAGTTCTCTGCCATCTCCAGCCAAAGGTTTTTGCTAGGTGAACTTGCAGAGGAAGAGTTAAGATCTTACATAATTCAATATTAAAAAAAAAAACCCTCAAAATATGTGAGATTCCATCTGATGTGGGTTTCCACGTGCTTGACCCTTCAGGAGGAAGGCATGTCCTGGCGGCCCTTCCAGGGAGATCACAATCAGAAAAATCCATCTATAAATTTACTCTTTTAAAAAATGCGTTAGGATAAACAGTGCTGACAGCGCCTTGGAAATTCTCATTTATGGCGGCCCTTCGGGAGCGCTGTGGCCATGCACTGTTTCTTGCTTTATTAGTGCTACGAACTGTAGGAGCCACAACTGCGACGGGACCCGATGGGACGTGGGCATTTCGTATGTTGTGTTTGCTCAGTTCTAGGCTAATTCCCTCGAGTCCCAGTTTCTCTTGGTGCTGGGTGGTGCTGGCAGGTGGGGCACAGGTGTCATTGCAGCACGGGCGCTGGGGGCTGGCGATAAGCCCTGGATTTGGGTTTAAGCCTTTACTTCAGCCTTGGCTTCCACCGCTTTCCCACACACCTTGCATGGGGCGTCAGCCACATTTGTGGCTGGTCCCCTTTGTCATTCTGCACCCCATAGGTAAACCCATATAGGACAGAACTCACTGCTCTGGGTCCTTCCTAAAGCATCATCTGAATATCCCGCAAGCCTCAGCTCCCTGGTTACGGTGACGTGTTAAAAACCCTTGGCATAATCAGGGGTCATTGAGGACTCTTTTGTGAAACTTGGGGACCAGGTTGAAAAATGTTATTTTAAAAGGCCGGTGACCTACATGTTCTCATGAAAACGGGACGGACGCAGTGTGCAGTATTTGAAATACTCACAAGACCTTTGCCTCCACTTTTCAAAACCAGTAATAATCATGGCATTTGCTCGACTGCAAGAAGCTCATAAATGTTTGCCAGCAAACGGCTTTCAGTTGCACTCCTACTTTTTAAAAGTAAAGAAATTTGGGTGGGTTTTCTTGACTTGAGTGCGTCCCATGGAGGTCAGGGGAGGGGTGAAGGGGAGACAGGCCTGAGGCTTCCAGCTCGTGTCCCTAGTGGTCCACCGCTGAGAAGCCTCTGATTCTCACGAAGTTGCCGAGAACATGGTGGAGGATGATGATGATGACGATGATTTACCATCCTGCAATACTCAGCACAGTGCTGGCCCTTGCTAGATGCCGAAAACTGGCAACTACTACAATTAGTGTACAACTCAGGAAAGGGTTTGCCTTCTTAAATTAGCAGTCAGAGGGAGAGCCTGCCCCTTTGAGATGCAGATGTGTTGGTGTTTAATAAAGTATTTTCAATGATATTATTAGGTTTGAACATGCTGCCTCGAGCAATCTGATATACAGCATTATTAACTTTGATTAATATTAATAACAAGTCGCCTCTGAAAAGAATAGGTCTTCACTGTCTGGCTAAGCTAGCCAATAAAAAATATTTTTCTATCTTACCGAAAGCACGTACATAGTTTTATGAAAAAGATGATAAAATAAGGAAAATGGATGTTTCTAAGACACTGTATAAATATCTTAATCCTTGAGCATTGAAGTTCTTTGGTACACACCTCACAATTTACCACTGTTTGCAAATAAACAAACTGAGGCATAAAAATGTAAAGTTTAATTCACTAAAAATGAGAAAGGTTATGTTTGCATACCAAGTGTCTCTGGCCTCTGAGGAACTGCTTGCTGAAAAATGACTTAAACTTCTGGCATCTCACTAAACACGAGCTGCCCAGCCTCGCTGATGCTCGCAACAGTGACGATATAGTGAACAAGTGCTTACTGAATGAATGGATGTATGAACAGTTTTCTTGGTGGATTTCTACTAACTGCAGGGAAGGAAGCACTGTGTCAATAAAGAATGGCCATTTGTACTTTCAAATAAGGAAGGCAATTTATTGTAGTGAAATTACATTGAAGTTTTATATGACCCCCAATACAGAACTAACTCTTGGATAACTATCATTGAACTACCAAAAAAATTCAAAGTGCTATAAACATGTTAATATTGATGTAATGCATTTTCCCTAATCCATGGGAAGGAAAAGAACGTATGTGAGCATTTTTCATAAGGCCATAATGATGGCCTTTTCTTTCCCTAGAGTTTGTAATGTCATTGCAACTCAAAACACCAAATGAATTCCTTCTGATCTGTTTCTTTCTTCTACTGGGGTGATTGGTTGTCATAAAGCTGCTTATTAGAGTAAACTTTTAATAGAGACTTCAACATTTTTCTATAAATGGAGTTTGTGGGAGATTTGAAAGTTGGTGTGACATCTGAAGCAACATTTAAAAAAGAATATTTTTACATTAACCAGTAGAAACGCCGCCCAGGAGATGGGAACAGCTATGCAGTTTACCTCAAGTACACAAACAACTATGTACACACACTTACCCTAATCACCTGTCTATGGTACATTTATACACCTGTTCCATATTGCACAGATTCAAGTACACCCACACCCACTGGGTGGCGAGCCTCGTTGAGGAGGGGTGTGCACCTTTAAAGGAGCTTATTCTTGACGTTTTGAAAACAGAATGTACAAGCAGTTCTTTAAGCAGTCCTGTATTTACAGAAACTCCCTAAGCAATGCCTGCCTTCCTAGATATAGGATTCTTTAGCATAGTGGAGTTGGTTGGCCTCAAAGACCGGCTGACTGCATCGGCGTGTGAGATAGTCCTGCTTGTTCTTCTGTGTAGACTCAGACACAGTTCTTAGTCGGTGAAGCTCAGGTCTCCCTGAGACAGTCACCTGCCCTGTACCTCCCATGGGGGCTCCGGCAGCCCTCCTCTGTGTCCAGCTCTCAGCCACAGGGCACAGTCCGTGCCCACTCAGGTGCCCTTGGCTGCATGCATTTCTAGAATCTCCTCCTTGGTGAGCAGGCAGAGGAGGTGCTGGCATCGAGTCCCAACTGAGCATTCTTGCTCTCATATTGCCCACTGTTTGCCCCCTGCAGGCAGTGAGTTCCAATGTCTGGCACCACCGAATGGCCTCTTGATAAGATGGTGGACTCCCAGGAATCCTCTGATCAACGAGCTGGAACACATCATCAACTGAAAGGGCATAGGATCTGGAGCTGTGGTCAATAACTGTTTGGCTGTGGATTTGAGGCCACCTTTCCTGGACGATTCGGCCCCCAAGCTGGCTTTCTTTTTTAAAACCTTTCTTTACCTGGTCTCTGGGGAAGCCTTTGCTTCTCCCAGACCCAAAGCTGGGGGTTTTCATCAACATCCTTTTGTGAGAGGCAAAGGAGAATGACATGGAGTGCTTTTTTATTTCTCTGTTGGGCTTACTCTTTTCAGACTTTGTGGTGAAAGACTGATGTCTGGTGAAAAAGTCTCTTTTGGGACTGGAAGGAGAAACCGTGGGTGAGCTGTCAGCTGACCCGTCCAGCGAGCTGCTGGAGAAGGCTTTGGGTAGCAAGCCCCATGGTAATACCAAACCCTGGGTCAAGTTCTTCACTTTCAGGTCCAGCGGCCTTCGGCTTTTGCCTCCGACTGCAGGGAAAACGTCCTCTGGGAATGGGTCTTCCGCTTCCTGGCTTTCAGCATGAGGACCTTCCTGGGGCAAGGCGACGTCGTCCTGACTTTTCACTAGTTTCTGCTTTGTTATGCAGCTCTCGAGGCACTCTGGTGAGGATGACATGCTGGGCTCCGAGTACCGCCTGTCGGGTTGGCTGAGGGGGCCCTGGGGTCTGGCCACCGTGCTGACCACGGGCTCCAGGCTGGATGCGCGTGGGCTCCGCGCCTGCTTGGTGTGTGCCTGGGGCCGCCTGCCCCGAGGGGCGGGGCTGTTGTTGGACTCCCCATCAGGATCTGTGCTGTCATAGGCAGAGTCATTCTGCAGCGTCGACGTGTCTGGGGAAAGGAAGGCACAGTTGGACTTCTTGTTCAGGTTCTTTTAGAAGTAAACGTCAGTACAGCGGATGCTGAATTACCACATAAACTATGGCACCAGGGAATTTGGTGTAACTACTTTGGGGCTTGATCAGATAAGAAAATCTATTACATTAAGATTTATTTCCAAATCTATTTTAGATAGAGAGGAGGAAGTAGGAAAAGGGAAGATTTAGAAAGAGAGAGGAAAAATATGAGAAAAGGGGAAAGCAGCATCTCACTGAAAATTTATTGACCTTAAATTTTAAAAATGAACCTTTGGATGGCTGTTTTATAGGCCCATATCCTATTATGTGCAAACAAGAATTCCCTATTCCAACCCTATAGCTAAAGGTTACTTAGTAAAATTAGCAGTTGTTCATGGTTTAGAATAGAAAGAGGGACAGTTGCAGGCTGAAGTCAAAGGAGCACCTGCGTTCCTGAGGAGACGTTGCAGGGAAGTAGAAGCGCAAAGTTTTCGTATTTAACGGCTACCCCCGTGGAGTTGAGTGTCTCTGATTTGGTGATTTGTGAAGTCACTTCTGCTTTAAATGCCAGCGATGTTTTGCATAACTGGCAGGAACTGGCCGGCGGCCATGAGTTTCTAACCAGAGTCGTAATCAATAGATAGCATGTTGTGTACCTGAACTGTCCGTGTGCTCCAGGGAGTCGTCAGACGCGATGCTGGAATGCTCGGGAATGTTCTCCCCAAATATTTCAAAGCAGTTATCGATGAGGAATTCCACCAGGGTTTTAACCTGTGAGGAAAAACAAGTGGCTTGTCAGTTTGAAAGACATCTTTGGTGTTTTTTGTTTGTTTGTTTGTTTGTTTTAGGGGTGAATGGATGAGGGTATGGTGGGGTCAACTATTAGAGATGGGCCAAAGTGAGAATTAGAGATTTTTATGTATCTGAAAACAACATATAGGCATTTGGTTACTGTCATGTATACGTCAATATTAATCTTCGGTGTTTTTGATATATGCATGTTTTTGTATAAGGATTTAAAATATCTTTTACTTTAGAGTTACTAGAATTTTCATGTAAGTAAATAGTTTTTCGGGGCTATAGTTGGATTGGCGGAGTGTGATGCACAAAAGGAAAAAGGAAAAAGAAGCTTTTCTATCCTGGGAGACAGACTGACGTAAAAATCTGTAGAAGTTGTCTTCCGTCTCCGGCCTGACAGAGCTCGTGCGTGCGTCTATGGTGAGGGAGAGCAGCTCTGAGAAAGCATTCCGGGTTCATGTTTTCGCTGTGGAAGCTCTGTATCGTTTGGCATTTGTGGAGCCCCCCATGAGCCATGAACTGGGAGCTCCTCATAAACAGACCAGAACCAACCTTATTGTTCAGCTCTTTCTGGGCTTCGAAGGGCAGGCGCTGCTCGTTCCCCACGGCCAGCACGCTGGGCCCGAGGCAGATGGCCAGGTTGCTGGCGTCCATCTTGTTGACTTCCGCGTTCCTGCTGATGAGGTGCAGCACGGACACCGTGTGCTGGAGCAGCAGGAGGTTGGGCCGGGGCAGCTTTTCTGCAACCCTGGAACAGTTAGGGAAGACGTCCGTTCTCAGGGAGCCAATGTGGCTTTAGTTCAGCAAGCCGAAAGTCCCCGCTAAACCAGACTTCCTCTGAAATGAGGAAGTAGCCTTTGCACAAGTTATATTGTGAAACGTCCATTCACACACTTCCAGTGGCAGCTGACACGGAATGAGACTGGCTAACCACGGGGCTCTGAAGGCCTCAGAAATGCGTCTCTCTAATCGAAATACACGCCACCTACACACCTTAACTTAGGAAGCAGGACCTGCACTAAGCTCCATATTTGCCTTTAAAATCTGAAAATCATTTTGCTGAGCAATCACTTAGACCCGTAAGCTTTCTTTCTGTCTTCCAACATGCCAAGACTGGTGTCTAGGAATACAATCATGTCCTTTTCTTGAACTGTGATCATTAAATGAAGGTGACACGTCTTAAACTTTTACGAGAAATCGTTGTAGAGAGTACATCTGCATATGATCAAGGCAACACCTGGACATTATTGCTAAAAATTAGATTTTTAGAAGCCTCACTTTTTAAAAACAATGAAATGGTGACTCAAATACATAGATCATTTTCCATTTCTCCTAAGAAGTTCTTGTTATAAAGGAGCTTTTATGTCTTTAGGTAGAAACTTTTATTGTGATAATATTAGGATTTTTAATTTTGGGACAGATACTCTATTGTCTTCAACTGTATAAATATTTCATTGAAAATATTTAGCCATATGGGACAATTATATTTCCATATAATTGGCTTTCATATGGATTTGGTAAAGGCGCTATTTTAAAGTTAGGGATTTAGGGTTGTCTAATCACTAAGTCACATTTTACATTTACATATTTAATTATTTTTACCAGTACTAGAATTTGTTTTTATATGATTTTCATTTTGGTTATTATTAGAATATGAAATGTGCTAAGGGTTTTATGGAAAAAACAACAAAACAAACGAAAAACAAACAAAAACAGTCCCTTCCCGGACTGCCTGCTGGACGACGTACCGCCTCAGCGCCTGGATCCGCGGGCCCTCCTCCGGCTTCTCCAGCGCGCCCATCCACTCCTCGAAGAGCTCACAGGAGAGCAGCTTCAGCGGGATCCTCCTCAGGAAGTCCTGCGGGCCGAGGGGGCTTGTTTGCCTGGACGTCTCCTTCCCACCCTGCTTCCACTCCGTCTCAGAGAACCCGCTGAGCCCCCGGCCCAGACTGGCTGGAGACCCCTCTGCTTCTCCCCCCGACCGCAGGCATCCTCAAGGGCCTGAGCCTCAGGCGGGTGCATCCTGAGGGGCAGACAGGTTTAGGAGCACGGACTTGACCACGGGGCAATTGAATTGCCTTTTCTCATTGACATGTTGTGGAACTCTTTGTTGGAATCTGGGGTCATTGAGAAACAGAGCAGTTTATATAGATAAATAAAAGGGTTTACCTAACACAGCTAAACCCCAAGATGTGCTTCCTTAGACTTTCAGGGAGAAAAGCCCACTTTGTAATTCCAGAGAATTTGCAGGCGGGTGCCCACCGACGGGTCACCTGGGCTCGGGTGGCGGGGTCTCACCTTGAAAACCACAGCCAGCAGGTGCACGGGGAGGCTCTCCAGGTCCACCTCGCCTCCGGAGCTGAGCTCCTCCTTCAGCTCTTTGCGGGCCTTCTCGCTGGCTGCTTTCCTGAATATTCCTTCGGTTGAAGGGCCTTTCAGGCACAGAATAGTAAGAATATCCTACAGGAAACAGGTGAGGAATAGGAAGTGGTTACTCTTGGTTTGAAGACATACAGGCGTTCTGCCGCTATTAATACATGTAAAATCTATGAATTGGAGAAAAAAATTGAAATAATGAACATGAATGTTATCCATCTTTACCTGTCAAAAAGTGCCCTCTGGATAAAAGTTAGTTCTCTTCTCCATTACACAAAGACAGTCTTTTTTTTTTTTTTTTTTTTTTAAAGATTTATTTATTTTTATTTATTTATCTCCCCCTTGCTGCCCGCGCTGCTGCGTCCACTCGCTGCGCGCAAAGACAGTCTTAACCAGGAACCACTGATGGCAGTTTTTCATTTTGGTCGGACTGCTACTGCTTTCTCCCTTAATCCTGCCATTTTCCCAAGAGGAGGCAAATTGGGGAGGAATTTTCTTTCTTTCTTTCTAATTTTGCACATTCTAAAATTACTTCAGGCCTCCTTCCTTTCAAAGCATCTCATATAATGATCATCCCATATAAGGATTTCTGATAGTTTACTGATAATATACTCCATACTCCATCTCTTTCTCCTAATTTTTCAGAAGCTCCAAATTTCCAGCATTCTTAATTCCGTGAAGTCAGAAGGATGGGGGGCCCATCACGCTGAGCTCATTGACAAATACAACTCATTTCTAGAGTGTTAGCACCAATATAGTCTCCGGACCTGCTCTCATAAGGGGAAACACCATTTTCTAGAGTGGAAAAAGCTCAAGCTCAACCCCAACAAGCTCAGTGGGTGAATTACATTAAGATTTCCCGAGGCATTTTCACGCCTGGCGGAACACTGAAGCAGGTGTGCGAGTGAACGTGGGTCTACCTGGATGGGTCTGGGAAGTGTGTCGTCCTCACCACAGATAATTGGCAAGGGCTGATCAAAGAGCGGCGATTTCAATTCCGGCTCCAAAGCCCCAGAAAAATCAGATGAAGGGGAAGCTCTTCTCATGAGAAAGGGCCAGGGCAATACCTTCTTTCTCTTCTTAATTTCTACAGCCAAGAAAGTAAGGAAAGGAGAGAAATTAGATTTGAAGGTTAACCAGGAAAGATCTGTGTAAGAAAATGAATGTTGTCAGCCACGTCTTGTTATCTACGGTATGCCATGTGGTACCAATCGTATCGAAACCCCGAGAAAGCAAAGGGTGTGAATCTTAATCTAGAAAAACCAAACCAAAAAACAACCATGTTGTTACCAGGGCAACCAGCCCCTAAACATCAACACCAAGGATCCTCGAAGTCTCCACCTTTCCTGTTTTTACCCTTAGCCAGCTGTTTGCTACAGAAAACGAGCAAACCCTGCCTCTGCAGGTCATAAACAACTAGTCCTAATGCATTGACCCTAATAACTGTAGTGGGCATTTCTGATGTGAAATAGATCAATTTCCCCCTTGGATCAGTGAAGAAAATGAGACCTATGAGAAGAGGAAGTGACCTGCTCAGGAGAGTTTTGCAGGAGTTTTGCGCGATCCACAGCCCTTGATCACCAGCTGCTAGGGGGACCGCTCCACTTTGCCGTCCTTTTCCAGGGTCTCCCAGAGTCTGCCTTGGGACAGGGCAAGCACAAACTGGTGTGCAATGGGCATTGCATCTCACGACTCGCCTTCTTTCCTTTTCTCTTCCTTTTCCCCCTCTGATTTTAAAAGCATTCTTTTCTAAATGCATTGGCATATGTTCCTGTACATTTCACATTGGCATGTGGAAGGAGGATGGAGAAACTAATGACCTGACCTTAAAATTCAGGACACTGGGGTCAGGGTTACATTATGATGAAATGCATTGTGAAAAAATGAAGGGGTGAATGTTAGGTTCTTTGGGATTCGGTGTCAGTAAATTGCTTCATGTCTCTCAGATCCAGTCTCCATTAGAGGGAGAAAGCTGAAGAGGCATCGTGTATTTTTCATATGTGCACACGCTGTGTCGTAAACATAAATGGCCAGATTCGTTAACCCTACCAAAAACCCTTTGGGAACAGGGAGACTGGCTATCGAGAGGACTTTTCTTCAGAGCAGTCTCCTAGTCCAGGGAGCTGGAGCATGCCAGCCTTTTAAGTGTTAATGTTCTGCGGTCTTTAAAAGAACACATAAAAAAAAAATTCCTAGTAGAGAGAAGTGCTGCGGTTTTGCAAATGAGAACACTGGTTGTTAGCACTTATAAAAAAGATCAGTTTGTTTTCAAAACTCACCAATTAGCTGGCAAATACTGTCTTCACTCTCACATGATGCCAACAGGGGATGTTCCTTGATATCACCCTAAAAATACATATATTTTAGTTAAAAATAATGTTTGAAGAAACCTACCCAAAGCAGTCTTTTTCACAAAATATACCCGCAACAATTTTTTCATATTAAAAATTATCAGTAGAAAACATTGATTTTTTCTAGCCTCTAGAATTAATATTAAAGTTTTGATCACCATCATATGAGATCCCAATTAATGTGTTTAATTTACTGCATTTATGATTTAAATATAATTAAGCAACCCAGATGGTATGCAATTAGAACACAAAGGAGTTTTCCATCTTCTTATAGTGCAGATAAAAAGTTTTAAAAATTGCTTTCTTACCTCTGATTGACATCCAATGATTGTCTCCATATCATTGGCATTTAGTGTTTTTGACTAAAAGAGAAAAAAATTAAATTAGACAAACATCTTTTGACTCTTGCTTCTAGAAAATGTGAGTTATGAAATGCAAGAGGGACACGTACAGCAGTGTTGCAGCTACTTATCACCTTCATTGGCGTTTGGGCAGAGGGTCCAGAGAGGAATTTAGCTCCTGTGTGGCCGTGGCTCTGCCTACAATAAATCAGTATGGAAAACAGTTAGGCTGTGCACACAAAATAGGCTGCCCAATTTTAGTGCCACTTTGCCAAAACACTGCGTTTCAAACTATTTGAGAGAAAAGGTATAGGTTACCAGATGTCTGACACTGTTAAGAACAGCATCTGAACACACTTATTTTTAAATCATTTAAGCCTGATATCTTTATCATTCCAAAGTGTGTTATTCATCTAGTACATTCCCTTCAAAAAATAATTTGAATAGCAGTTACAATAACAACTTTATTATTATATATATATTTTTGGGTGCTCACTAGTTGCCCAGTATTGTAGTAAATATTTTACATGGATTTTGTCACCTAATTGAAAAGAAAAAACAAAACAAAACACCTTATTTCCATCAGGCTACTTCTTGTAAACATAAAGCAAAGAGAACGTTTGCTGAATTCCTAGACTAGAAAGGTGCAGACTTCACACTGAAGCAAAACGTTCGGTGCTCCGAGCCTTTATAACACTGCTAGGTATCCCACCCACCGTCTGGCTGTCTTGTACTGAGCACCATCGTAATGATCCGTGCTCTGCCGGGCAGCTTATTTTCTATTCCCGTTCATTTATAGCACTTACCCTCGGAAGGACGCCAGCCAGGGCTCTTTTACCTCCAGTGAACTGTGGAAAATGGGAGAAACGGCATGTCGCTCTGCTACTGCTAATCCACTGGAGGAGAGAGGAGGCTGAGCTGCTCTAACTTCACGTGTCCTGCATTATAAGGGGGGGGCAGGTGGAAATTCAGACTATTACTGAGACCGGAAAGAGCATCATGGGCTGTCACCCCGCCAGGGCCAGCCAGACAGTAGCTCTCACTTCCTCGTTCCTTTTATGGCAGCTATGATTCCTTTTTTTTTTTTTTCTTTTTTCTTTCCCTCTTCTACTTCAAAGTAAAAAAAATCTGTAAACTGCTAGAGGTGGAAAAGATGACATATGGCCACAGGCAGAGGCTCTGATGAATGTCACAGGTGGGATGTGTGAATGAGAAATTGTGTCCTCTGTACACAGACATCATTTTATTTTCTAGAGTGGTGATTTCAAGTGCCCTTTTTGCCCTTTGGTATCCTGTTTGTGTCTGTTTCACCTCCCACTCACGTCTAATCCCCCCACCAGTCACTGTCCCTTGCTTAGCATCCTCTGGGTGAGCTCTGGTGGACTCAAACTATAAGTCCCCAGAAAAACATGTTCTTAACTTTAATCCATCCCTGTGGGTGTGAACCCAATGTAATAGGACCATCTGATGAGGCTGCTTCGGTTAAGGTGTGGTCCCCCTCAATCAGGATGGGTCTTAATCCCGCTATTAGAGTCCTTTATGGGAGAATGAAATTCAAACACAGAGAAAAAAGCCACAGAGAGATAATGCCAGAGTGAGCAGCCAGAAGCTGAAAGCAATGGAACCCGGAGGAGAAGTGAGAGCCTGGGAGACGCCACCATGTGCCTTGCCATGTGACAAGCTACGGACCAAGAATCGCCAGCTGGCGGCAGCCAGCCAGAATGCCACTGTCAGGGAGAAAGCATCGCCTTGATGATGCCTTGATTTGGACTTTCTTTTAGCCTCAAAACCGTGAGCTAATAAATCCCCATTATTAAAGTCGAACGATTGCACAGTATTTGCCTAATCAGCCAAGGAAACTAAAACACGAGCCCACTGGCATCAGCTATTGACAGACTAAGCCCCTTCTTTCCATAGCTCCCAGCCCAGGTCAGCTCTGATTCAGACACGGAGGAAAAGTTTAAAGTAGAAAGGAGACAATGCATTTCCTCTGTGGCTTTCCTCCTTCTGAATGGTCTTCTCTATAACAAAAAGGTTATCTATGAAATGACCCCCACAGCTCAACACTAGAATGGAGAATGAAGTCTGCAACCCCATTCAACTGTGTGTCTGAATCTCACAATACAATGTTGCAGGAAAGTGCAGCCTGCGGGCTTCTGCTACTATAAAGCACACAAGCAGCAGAAGCTACCTTTGCTGCTAGAAGTCAGGGGATTCCCTAGGGAGATGGCAGTTCCTGCAAGGGCCAAGAGAGGGGCTTGTAACAGACTGTTTCTCGATCTGGGTGCTACTCTGCGCATGCACACGTTTCTGTGTGTTCTTTGATATAAAGTTTGAAAATACCTTGACTCAATCCATTAATCCAGCACCTTTAATTCTAAGACTTTTTCAACTGGACACCTCTGCTGTCTGTATACTGAAAGGAGGGAAATATAGACATGCACTGGGCAGCCAAGCACAGAGCAGCTGAGGTCTCTCCTGGAACTCGGTACTTTGGCCTTCCAGCAGGAGCCCCCTACTTAAAACTTCCAGGGTTGGGGTTCTCCCAGCCTCTGCACTGCGCCTGTAGATTTCACTACAGAAAACCTGTAGATTTCTTCATCCAAGCACAAGGACCGCCTCTGCCTTTTCAAACCTCCAGGAGATAGTTTTGTAATTTAAGAGGACATTTATGCTGTACCTAGGATAGTGCGGGCACAAAGTAGGGACTCAAGAAATAATTTCTGAACAAACGCATTTTCTTATAAAATAGCCACAACAGAATATTACTATAATATATATTCTTTCTTAGTATATATATATTTATTGCTTGACAAACCTACTTTTTGGATTCTTCTAAGGAACATTATGTTTACAACTAAAGCATCGATTCTCAATTGAAAAATTTCCTTCTTTATTAAAATGACCTTATTTTTCTAATTCTTAAGGTTTCTTCTATTATGTATTATACACACAATCTATCCTATACGGTGGTTTTTAAAGTGTGTTTTTTTGGCCATGGAATTCGATATTCAAAGGAAGAATGTAAAAAGTAATCGTTGACGTACGTTTCTGAGGAACTCAGGGGCTCATCCGTTTTCCTCTTCTCCTGACAAGCCCAAGCTGAGCCCTTGTGGAGGCTCTAAGAGCCCATCGGTCTAATTGTGCATTCAGGGCCCTCCAGAGAGCTCTTGAGATGCTTTCTCAAGGTCTGTGCGGCCAAAGCTACTTTCATAAGAATATGGAACACTGAGTACCTTTTCACCTTTTTTATTCTCGTTCTCTCAAGAGAACCCAGTGGAGTTTTCCAGAGGCTTCCTGGCATATGATGCTCTGGTGGCTAAGGGCATGCAGACTCCTTGTGTTTAAAACTTTTCTGTTTTAATTTCTCATATGGTAAATATTGATAGCTATGACTCACATAAACTGAAGCACTTTGCAGTTGCCCATACTTTTTTTAAGAGTGTGAAGCGTTCCTGAGACCAAAAAGTTGGAGAACTGCCTGTCAACATCATAATTTTTTGTGTGTGAAAAAAGCTCCACATTTTCATTGTGTATCATTTACGTTTATCTTCACCTCTGTATACTTAGCTATTCTCAAGCAGAATTCTTGTCCAGGTGCGCTGTCTGACAATCCATGATTCCACATTTCTTACTAGTTCATTAATGGCTTTGACAAGTCAGAGTTAAGAAAATATTATTTCCTGTTCATTTTAATCCACTGCGCTGTGATTTGCCACTTGTTTTACGGGACAGCTCTGTAACTGCAGCTGCCCCAGGCGGTCCCCTCTCCCATCCCTCTGCTTCCCAGACTCAGCTCCTTTCTGGTGGTCACTTCACTTCTTCTCAGTTCCTCTAATGACAAAATGCCCCTCACTCAGACTCAGCCGTCAACCCACGGCAAGGAGGAGAATGAGGAAGTTGGCTGGCTATAAGAAAATTGCCATTTCCCTCTGGGTGTGTAATTCCACAACTTTTTGAATTTTTAAGTGAGATTTGGTTGTTGATGGGGGTTATATTTTTTCTCACGCAAAGAGTCCTGTCTTTAAATTTATTGTGCAATATAATAAGAAATAGTCTTAAAAAACATGAATTTCAGTAGCAACTATTTTGAAAAGCAGAATAAAGGGTTACGTGTTTGTTAACTGTACTGTGGTTACTGTGGACACTTAAAAATTATTTACACACACTCCATACCCATCAAACATACACACCCCTTCCCCCTCCCAGTCCCTGGCAACTTCCAATCTACTTTCTGCCTCTGCGGATTTGCTGTTTCCAGGCACCTCTTAGAAGTGACATCACACAGTATTTGTCCTCATGTGCCTTGCTTCTTTCACAGGGTACAATGTCTTCAAGGTTCTTCCATGTTGCAGCGTGTCTCAGAACTTCATTCCTTCTTATGGCCGAAGAGCATTCCACTGTATGTAGGTAACACATTTTCTTTACCTTCTCATCCGTTGATGGACACTTGGATGGCTTCCATCTGTTGGCTATTGTGTAATGCTGCCATGGACATTGGTGTACAAGTGTCTGCTTGAGATTCTGTTTTCATTTTCTTTGGGTGTATATCTAGAAGTGGAATTGCCGGGTCATATGATAATTCTATGTTTAACTTTTGAGGAAGCAGTCACAGTGGCTGCACCATTTTATATGCCCGCCAACAACACACTGGAGCTCCAATCTCTCTGCATCCTCTCCGACACTTATTTTCCATTTTTAGAATGATAGCCATCCTTGTGGACGTGAAGTGGTGTCTCATTGCGGTTTTGATTTGCATTTCCCAATGGCTAATGTTGAGAGTTTGGACATTTCAAAGGCAGAAATCCTATAAGTTATATTGAAGAAAAAATTCCTCTAATCAGGTACCTTCTCCTTTTCTTCCTCCAATTTTTTGAAACCGACTTATGGGACTATACAAAGATATTCATTGACATTGAATCTCAGGGCTGAGTGGGTCTTAAGTGAGGAAGCAATTTAATGTCCTACTCCATGTTCTGGTGCTTAGGCTTCTGCAGCACACCCCACCGAACTGCCTCTTCAGGAGTTTGCTTGAAGACCTCTCCCTAGCTGGAGGCATTTTAACTCCATTCTCTAATCAGGCAGAAGGCTCACGGTGATGCCTTCCAAAAGCTTCCCTGTTTCAAGTCCTAGTTCAGTCCTGGGAGACATAGCTTTCAGGTCCCTCTACTCAACCCCTACAATCCCCCAAAACAGAAAAATGAACAAACAAAACTTCTCTTTTGAAATAAAATGACCTCAGGGCCTTGCTCATCCGGAGCAAAGTTCTTTAAACCTCTGACCTTAACTCTACATTCTATGATTCCAAGGCTGAAGGGGGGCTGGTGGGACTTGGTTATTTAACCCTACATGTGTGCCAGAAACTGTGCTAGGCGTTTTCAAATACCTCATCTCATGTAATGATCAAAACAGCACTCTGAGGATTGTTGCTCTCCCTGATGTGTAGAGTTGCTAAATGCCCACGTCACTCAGCTCTATTTTGAACCTAGGTCTCTGGATACTAAGTCCAGGACTCTTTCTTGAGTTCTTTCAAGGATAGACTTTCAAGTGACTCATCTATAAATGCAAACAAGACTTCTAGAGTGAATACATCAATTTATCCCAGACAATTCCAGGTACATCAGATTGATCACGACCCTGAGATTTCAAATCCTCCTCTGGTCAGCTTCACTAATAATAGTAAATAGAATTCAGATTCTAGTATCTTTAAGAAACATATGGGCCCAAAAATTCTAACAAGTGACCTGCAGAAACTGTTATGGCAACAGTCTAGCATTTTTCACTTGTCCAGCCGACCATGCCCTGATTCAGAGATGAAGGGAAGGCTGAGCGTTCTAGGATCAGATGTTGGTAGGAAATCCAGCAATGGAGAAGAGTAAGTTAGGACCCCTGCATTTTTAAACTCAGGTCTTCTTATAGACCTGCCTACTCTTGGAAGAAGCCAATGGAAGGTCCATCCTTTGGGAGATCTTATCAGTCATCTGATTTATAGGTGAGCTTTGTTACTGACTGGAAAACCCACCAGTGGCCCTGGTGCCTGTGGAGACCCTCTCCTGACATCACTGGGGCCGTCTCCAGCAGGATGGCTCACACCGTGGATGTAGCTGGTTGAGGACAGGATCTTATCACTGATTCTGGGCATTTCAGAGCAATGTTGTTTGACAAAACTGCAGTTTTCTGGACAAGGATAGGAACATTTATAAGTGTGTGGAATCTGGAAGCAGTCATGCCAAAAAGAAGAAAAGATGGAAAAATCAGCTCTACTTTTTCCATATTCTTGTCTCCCACAGTTTCTTTTGAAAAGCAGGTTCTTAACCTACATGACGGGGTTTTCAGAGCATGGAGAGTGCCTCAGCTGGCTTTTGCTAGGTGATTTTCTAGGCAGAAGCATGTGGCAGAGGGTCGGGTTGAAGGAAACACCACTGAGACACCTGCCCTTATCCACGTTTCACTATCAGGCCGAGACCACCATCCAACTCCTGGCAACAACCGAGTGTTCTCCAAAGAGCTTAGTTCTTACTGCGGCAGGTCGTTAAGGACAGTACACTCTGCCGAGGGGCCTGTGGTTCTGTACTGTGGGTGTTTATGGTGTTACTGGGAGCCTCAAGTCTGGTCACAGACGCCCCCTTCTGAAGTCTCGTTCCTGCTTCAGTCCTGTGTTCCGAATGAGACCTTGGAAACCATCTATTCCCTTGTTTTCCAGAGGGACTGTCAAGCTGGAAGCACCACCTTGAGAATCCGGCTCTAAATTCTGAGCTCACTTTTCCTTTCTCGTCATTGGACCACCTGCATTCCTTAATTCTATTAATTAATGTCAACTGTTCCCTGCACATACGGTTATTCCCCGACACGCTTACAATGTCCCTGAGGAAGTAGTTCCAGATAACCCAGAGCGTCTGGCTACTTATGGCTGGTTAGTAGATTGATCTTCTCGAAATGTCGAGTTATGAATTAAAAATAAACGAGGAAGCCAGCCTTTTCTCTGATTATACCTCCCCTCACGCCCTCACCTGTTAGATGTTTTAGTCCCAGGGCATGTTGTCATTCCCTAAAAGTGTGCTTTGGATTCCCCAGGCCTGGAGAATGAAGCTGTCGCCTCCTTCTCGAATGCTGTTTGCTATAACACCTGCTTTTCAAAATCTTACCCTTCACTCTGAGTCCAGAGCAAATCCCATCTCCTCTAAGGGGCTTCCCACAGACTCTTCCAGGCTGAATGAAACCCAGTCACAAGGCCGGGAGCTTCCAGAAAGCAGGGGCCAATTTTCTTCTTTTGTCCTTACCAGCGCCTTGCATACGGCTTTACCCACAGCAGGCATTATCAAACTTTGTTTTCCATGTTAAACCTTGGTCACTAAATGAAAACGTTGACATCGCATTCTATTTTTATTGGCACTGAGACCTGTTACTTAGCCTTTTGACTGTTTCTGTTCTGTGGAGAAAGACCTCTTTGTCATGATGTGATGACGATGATCTACAGAATTTGACTGATCCCTGCAAACGCTGTTCTCGTGTCCGCAGGCTCCTGTCACTAATGGTGTTTTAGATCAGGGCTGTGGACCTCCCAGTTCTGCGGTACGTCCGGAAGCCGCCCCCAGACGGGCTCAAGGGACCTGGACTCGGCATCAGGAGTCCCGGGTGGCGATTTCCGCCAGCACACTGGAGGGCACAGCCACAGTCGACCTGTCTCGCCACCTGCACCCCTTCCCGGGGAACGAAGCGTGGCCTCTGTCAGAAGGACGTGCCCCAGTTGGCTTCCATCCCCCGATTCCATCTGCCACGGGAGCTTCGGAGTGTGACTGTAGGAGCCCTTCCTTAGGGGCTGGTGTGGAGGTTGAGGGAGCCCTGAAGACCAGGGCATGGAGGGCTCTCGGGGTCGAGGTCGAGGGCACCAGGCTGAAGCGCAGGTCTCAGCCTTAACTGCGTGTCCTGACACGCCTTCCAACAGGACTGTGCCTCAGTTTCCGTCTTCAACGAGGGCTTTGGATGAACTGACCTGCAAAGTCCAGCCCTGCTTATTTCATGAGAGTGAGTTAATAAAACTCCAGCGTGCCTCTTCTTTAGGAACCTTCTAGGAAGGTCACCCCTCCCCCAGCGTGGGGTTCACACGGGGGCAGCCGGGAGGTGCCAGGGGTAAATAGGCCATGTCTTTTAAGGTCTTTTTTTTCCCTGGCAGGAAAAGGACAGTCCTCTAGCCAAATTTTATCTCACATTATTGCATTAGGGTTACCTGAACTTCTACAGGGTTTCTCTGAAATACTGCAAACGGTGATTGTCTCCTGCAGAATTATTCCTTGCATTGACAAATGGCTACATTTCTGTGGTGGATGCAAATATTTTAAATTCACCTCATTTATCTTTGTGTTGGCATCCAACATAGACTCAGCATAAAATAATATTTGAAGAACTCTCTGTTTTCAGAAAGCTGGCTTGAACAAGAAGAAAGGCTAGAACAAAATGTTCTTTTTAAACTGTCTTCTTCACTTATTGAGATCAAGATGAAGAATTAAAAATAAAACATCCTGAGATTAGGTGATTATAATCTGTAAATTGCTGATGATGCAAATTACCACTATACCCAGGCACTGTTCCAGCTTAGTTGCATATGTCTTGTTAAAAACTACAAAATCCCTCCTTTCTGATGATATTTTGGCCTGAAAAACTGCACAAAGGAAACTCTAGGTCAAAATGGGTATATCAGCAGCCCTGACCATCAGTTAGCTATGACATAATTCAGTACATTGTTTTTTTGAAGAAAAAAAGAGATAACTATGAAAAGCCAGGTTCTTTGTTATTATTGTACCAAAGTCATCAGCCACTTTTGTAAATATCAGAACGAAAAATAAGGCAGAAAGTATGGGAAAATTTTGTTAGCCTCCATGCTTGTACAAATGCCTTTTAGAGATGTAGTCACTCCAGTTTACTTTGATTTTTTTTTTTTTTACTTAGCACTTTTTTTTCATTTGTTATATGAAAAAAAAAATTATCCAGGGCTTTTACCTCCGTGTTTAAGATTTAAAAAGGAAAGTGTTTGTTGGTTTGAATGTGTGTGGTCCCTTTCTCTGACTCTGAGCCTTATTTGGTATCCCCTGAGAAAATCTCTTAGCAGTGGTCTCAAAAGGCAGCTCAGCTGCCACAGCCCTGCCGCAGGGGGTCTTAGCCCAAACTCCAGCCTGCCCCGCACGGCTTGTCAATGGTTAGGGCAACGTGCTCGTCAAGTGGCTTTCTCGTCCCACTTTCACTTTTTAGCTCAGGTTCGGCCACGACAATCCCTTCATCTGCCAATGGTCCCTTCCGACAGGCCCTTGACCCCCCGTGGCTGGAAATCCTCAGTGCGTTCTTTTGCGTAATGGTAGCCTTTCTGGGTGCTGGTTCTGATTGAGCTGTGGGTATCGTGCAAGCCAGTGTGCTCCCCTAGGTGAAAAGACTCTGGAGAGAGGGGCAAGAGCCAGCCACCTGGCGTTGCTGAGCCCCAGGCAGCTCGCTTAGGGAAGAGTGGGTGAGAGAAAATAGCTGGCAGAGGGGGAACAAGTCTGCGCTCTGCAGTGGGTGGGTGTTTGCCACGTACATACACACTTGCTCCGCCGTCCTCTTCTGGAATGTCAGGGACCACCTGGTGTGTACTTGAAATGCTAGAAATCATGAGACATAGTTGAAGAATTCCTGTGCCTTTCCTAAATTTTACATTTGTTGATTGGAAGATGAACCCAAATGCTATTTCTCTATTAGCCAGGCCTCTCCAGAGAAACAACTGACAGGATATGTGTGTGTGTGTAAAGAGATTTATTATTTCCTTTGTTGATTGTAGATACAATCAGTCATAGATGCAATCACCTGTGAATGCATCACCAAATACCCTCGCAGTAGCAAGCAGGCCAGTGCTTCCTTGACCAAACAACTGGGCACTATAAACTACCTTAGTTGACACAGGAACTTAACCATCACATTCTGAGACATTTCCTTTGTGAAATTGTTAGTAAATCTCAAAGGGCATCGCTTTGCAATTTTGTGGTGTGGTGCTGCCCACATGTCAGAATCCCCTGGGGGGCTTGTTGAAACAGGTTGCCGGGCTCCACCCCAGGGTTTCTGATTCGGCAGGTCCTGGAAGGGGCCCAGGAATTTGCATTCTCATAAGCTTCATGCAATGCTGCTGCTCGTCCAGGGGCCACATTTTGAGAATTGCTGCTGTAGTATCATTAAAATGTACAAAAAAGAATTTTTAAAAAAGACTTATTTTACTTTATTTATCCCACCCTCCACCCCCTGCCTGCTGTCTGTGCCCATTCACTGGGTGATCCTCTGTGTCTGTTTCCTGCCCTCTCTTCTCATCCTTCTCCTCCTGTCTTCACCGGGATTTGATCCTGGGGACCTCTGATAAGGGAGAGAGGCGTGCTACTGCCTGTGCTACCTTAGTTCCTGGCTTCCAGTGTGTCTCATCTGGGCTCTCCCCTGTGTCATTCCCTTGCTGCGCCACCATCTTGCTGCGTGGCTTGGCGGGGCCTGACTCGCCGTGCGTGTGCGCGGGCCGTTGGCTGGCCTGCACGCCTTCTATTTTTATTTTACTGGGAGGTCCTGGGGATCGAACCTGGGTCTCTCCATTTGGCAGACAGGCTGCCCAACCCCTTGAGCCACATCTGCCCCCCGCAAAAAAGCATTTTGCTCCTGTCTCCTGACTGTCAGAATAGGCTGATGTTTTTGACAAACTATTGATCTTTTTAAGCTCACTACGATCCTCCACAATTCCAGCACCTTGCTGCCCTTCGCAGAGAGGTTTACCCCTGAAATTAGACTGTGGACTCTTAAAATAGAGAAATTCATTCGTGTACCCATGCTGCCCTGGGTGAGCCCAGGGAGCCCGGTATCAAGTCCACAAATGATCCTTTTAAGGCTGAGTAAAAGGACAGGTTCCCCAGCCAGAGGTTATACTTCTGCTTTTATTGGACATTTAGACACATTTCTGCTTGACTTCTAAATTCAATGCTTATTTTCCCAGATAAAAATTGGGGGGCTACTCCAGAAGAATTTTCCAATTTTCATGATAAGGATAGTTCCAAGAATGTTTACTAGGTAACCGAAGAGAGAGAAAGTGTCTAATGCTTGGCTAATTTAATTGGCTCTAACTAAACAGAGGCTGTTGCTAATTTTGTTTTATTTTTTTTCAAATATATGTGGTATTCTCCTGTTGATGACTCATTTCCAGTGGCCCTGGGTTAAGAAAGCCAAATGGACCACAAGTTAAACTGGCTTGAATTGAACGTGAGTCTCTAATGCTCACAGGGTGCCTCTCTCACTGAGAGAGCTGAACTCCCCACGAGGGACCCTTCTGCAAGTCCCTAAGCACTTGAAGGCAAGCTTCCTTTATTATCATCTACCAAAACATGCCCTGTGTGTTTATGTGTAACAATATCCTTTCACTTCACGTTTCCCACATCACAAAGGACCAGGTGGAGAGAATAATGAACACTCTTGCCAAACAATAAAAGGTGGTTTAAAATTTAACATCAGCGCATCTCAAACTTGGCCGCACACTCATGGCTGGGAGGCTTTGGAAACATCCCCATGTCCTGGCTTCACCTGTGCCAATTAAATTGGAATCTCTGGACATGGGACCTAGGCATCAACACTTAAAAAAAATTCTCTGGAGAATTCCACTATACAGCCATGTTTGGAGAACCAGTGATTGTTGAGATCTTTCTGGATAAGCTGATCTGCAGATTCTACGACTGGATAGTTTTCCGTGGTAACAGCAGAAGCCGAGCACTCTCAGAAGCCCAGACTGGGAGGCTGTTTCCTCCACCAAAAAGCGCCACCAATGCACCACTTCCCCAGACTCCTCCTTTCTGCTCCCAAGCCAGGAAGTCGGGCTGAGTCTGAACCTGCTGCAATCGTGTAATCGATTAAATGTGGCATGGATTCCTTGAAACCGCTCCCCTCAAGAGGCAGAGTC
The DNA here is from genome assembly GCA_029593785.1 of Cabassous unicinctus. Classification (NCBI taxonomy): domain Eukaryota; kingdom Metazoa; phylum Chordata; class Mammalia; order Cingulata; family Chlamyphoridae; genus Cabassous; species Cabassous unicinctus. Next base: position 413 of record JAQZBX010038332.1, on the reverse strand, counting down.
TACTTCCCTGTCTCTTGAACCTGGGTCAGTCTTATGACTGCTTAGACCAACACACAGTGGCAAACGAGATGCTGTGCAAGTTTTGGGGTCTGGGGCTCCCAGGCTGCCAGCTCTGCTCTCTCGGGAGGCAGCCCTGAGATGGCCCAGCCTCCCGGCGGAGAGGGGAGGCAGCCAGCACCACCCCAGCGGCTCTCCAGCTAGACGCTGCCATGTGAGCGAGCCCGTGTGAGACCGGCAGAGGGACTGTCCAGCAGCTCACGGGCTCACGGGAGAGAATGCCTTGCTGTTGTTTCAAGACACCGAGTTTTGGGGTGGTTGTTACTCAGCAATAGATAACAGATGCAAATAGCGACTGCACAAATGGTCATCATGACTATTCCACGTGCCAGAGGGCGTGGCAGGACAGCGTGGCA
>JAQZBX010038331.1:10565-23546 GCA_029593785.1 Cabassous unicinctus | reverse complement strand
CGTGGAGAGGGAAGAAGCGCCCCAGTGTTTGTGCATGGGGGATAGCCCGTTTTTGTCAAAAGTGAATAAATTGATTTTTATTAAAGCAATTATTAGAAGTTCTTCTGGTGTGCTGTGAGGGTGTTCTTCCCCTTCTTTTTTTATAAGGTTTTTAAGATGATGATGGGTGTTTTCAATTATGGCTTGTCCCTGAGGGTTACAGGGAATGCCAAAATGGTGTGTTATGTTATATAGCCGGAGAAAAGATTCAAATGTGGAGCTATGGTATGCAGGTGCATTGTCTGTTTTTAGGTCCCATGGGACTCCCATGAGAAGGATGGCCCGTCGCATGGCGTTTATGCAGTGGTGAGCGTGTTCACCTGTAAGGGCCACTGCACTTACTAGGCCAGAGTAAGTATCCTTAACAACATGTATATATTTCTTGCGACCAAATGATGGAACATGAGTGACATCCATTTGCCACCTTGAATTTGGTTTTAAGCCTCTAGGGTTAGTACCTTGGGGTTGTAATGGTCCCAGAGGCAAGAATGGAGCACAGCATCGGCAGCTGCGAACTAAATGTTTGCATAGTTCTATGGTTAGGTCTGGAAATAGGTGCTTTAAGTCAGACGCGGAGAAGTGGAATCGAGAGTGTAAGCTTCGCGCTTGCACTATCGGGTCATTAGCATGGGCTGAATGGCTTAGGGTAGTTACGATAGAATCAATTAACTCATTGCCTTTCGCCAACGGTCCAGGCAGTCCTGTATGACTATGAATATGGGCAATGAACCATGGGTGCTGGCGTTGTTCAGTGAGCTGCTGTAATCTATGTAAACTGCTGTCCAAGTCGGAGTCTGATGGAAAAAACATGCTAAAGGCTATAACTTTGCAAACTTGGCAAGCATAGAAACTCTCAGAGAAGATATTAATAGGCTCAGAATGGTAGGTGATAAGAGAGAGAATGATGGCTTCTATCTCTCCTCTTTGGACAGAATCATTGAGGCATAAGGAGCAAACGTGCGGTGTCTCTGAGTTTTGGGAGAATGAAACAAATCCAAATCCCCTTTTTGTGGCATCAGTAAAGACAATTCTTGCATTCGATATAGGGGTAGTGGATGGAAAGGGGTGTTGTTGCCCCGTAATTTGCATGTTCATGAGTCCCTGTAGAATCTTATGATTGGGATAGTGGTTATCTATTTGCCCTGTGTAGCTGGTTAGGAGTGTTTGGAACTCCAGATTTATTTGAGCTAGAATCGTAGTTTGGTCTTTAGAGTATGGCCAGATGATAGTGGCTGGTTCGATGCCATAAGTATGGATGCTTAGGCGCACTAAATTTTGGGCTAGCTGAATGATTGCCTGTGCGAGTGGGAATATTTTTGAAGTGCGAGATTTAGCTAAGTGTGACCACAGTAGGGGTCCATTTTGCCATAATGTTCCCGTGGGGGCTCCTCGAGTTAAGAGGACTATGGCTTGAATAGGTTCTGTGGGTAGATAGCGTTGGTTTGCTACTTCATTTATTTGTTCAGAGACTTTAGTAATGACTGCTCTGGCCGCTGGGGTAATTTTTATAATTTTATTGGCTACTGTGGCAATATTGCCTTTTGTTTCCAATAATTTGAAGAGTGGTTGCAGTTCTGCTGTTGTGATGGGAAGGGCAGATCGCATCCAGTTAGTTTGGCCACACAGGGTCTGTAATTCTGTGAGGCTCAGACTGTTTGGGCAGTGGATTTGAAAAGTGATTGGGTGTATTTGCTCAGTTATTTTGTAGCCTAGGAATGTAAATGGAGCCTGTCATTGTACCTTCTCCTGGTTTACTGTTAGTCCTATCTGCTGGAGGTTGTGGATTAACTCCTGAAAACCTTCTGATAGCGCCTGTTCATTCTCATGAGCTAAGAGGATGTCAACCATGTAATGGTTGATGAAAAACCGATTTTTAAGAGGTTGTATGGCATAATTGACATAAATTTGGCATATTGCTGGGCTGTTTTTCATACCCTGTGGGAGTACTTTCCACTGGAAGCGAGCATTAGTGCCTTGATTGTTTGTTTGGGGGACCAAGAACGCAAATTTCTCTTTATCCTTTTCATGTAGGGGAATGGAAAAGAAACAGTTTTTTATGTCCAATATAAGAAGGTAATAATCTAAAGGTACTGCAGATGGATGAGGAAGACCTGGTTGGGGTGAGCCCATGGGTTTTATGTGAGCATTTACAGCTCTTAGGTCATGGAGGAGGCGGAATGTATTTTTATCCTTCTTGTGAATTACAAAGATGGGGTTGTTCCATGGGCTGTAACTGCTTTCTATGTGACCAAGTTGCAACTGCTCTTCTATCAACTCATGTAAAGCAGATAATTTATGGGACGGTAGGGGCCATTGCTCTACCCATACAGGTTCCTCTGTGTCCCAGTCAAGAGGAATGGGTTTTGGTTGTTCTATTCGAGCAACGGCCTCTATGCTTGGGGGGGCTGCGTGGTGAGAGTTGCTCCCATTTGTTCGAGTATGTCTCTTCCCCAAAGTATGGTTATTAGGTTTTTGACAAATAAGGGTTGAAATAGTCCAGAATGTCCCTCTGCATCTTCCCATGGGAGGAGAAGGGCAGCTTGGAGGGAAGGACCTTCTGCTGTTGCTCCTTGGACCGGGGGTCCAGTTTTGGTGGAGGTAATGAATGCATATGATTCTGGGAAACAGCTGACTTCTGCTCCTGAGTCTAGCGTCCCTGTGTACCATTGGTCTTTGACTTTCAAGGTAAGAGTTGGTCTGCTTTGATAGATAGGGATTGTCCATTTTATGGCTTTGGGAGCATTAGTCCTTTGGTCTCTTGTGGGTGGGGCTGAGACCTGCCCCCCAAGAAGTTTAAAGGCTGGCCTTCCTTATTGGTTTTTGATCTACAGTCTCTAGCCCAATGAAAACCTTGCTGGCATTTAGGGCATGGAGTACAAGGTTTTGCTTTTGAGTAGGCCTATTGTTTAGCTCTTCTCTTCTATTGGCTAGGTTTATGGGACAATCCTTGGCAAAATGGCCTGGTTTGTTACAGTGAAAGCAAGTGCTGTTAAGAGCTAATGCTTGGGCTAAGGAATTGGCCAGCATTGTTGCCAAGACCTGGGTGGTTTGATCAAGGTCACGGCACTGCAAAATCCAATCATGTATAGAAGTACGAATGGGATTAATAGCCTGTTTGCAAATTGTGTTAGCCCCGTCAAGGATAAGCTCTTTAGCGAGTGCTTCTTGTGCTTGGGGGTTGTCAACTTTCCTAGCACATGCTTCCTGAACTCTAGAGACAAAGGCAGAAAAGTCCTCATCCTTTTTTTGTACTAGTTTGCTGAATTTTTCAGCTTTTGTCGCTGAACAGTTTTTAAAGGCTTTTAGGGCACACTGTCGAACTTGGTCCCAGTAAACTGCTGGTGCTTGGGTATATACGGCCGGGTTAGAGTACTGGCCGAGGCCCATAAGGCAGTCAAGATTCAGTGTGACATTATTGCGGATGTTTATTTCCACTTGTTGCTCACATTGATCTTGGTAATGGGCTTTCCAATTAATGAATTGTCCTGGTGTGAGGATTGCTCTAGCTAGGTCAAGCCAATACTTGGGGATATTAAGATTAATTGCAATATTTTCTAAGAGCTGCTGGGCATATGGGCTGCCAAACCCATCCTCTTTTACTGCATTTCTAAGTCTTTGTATCTCCTTGTGGTCTGTAGGGTACCAAGGAAGCGGTCTCTGGGGTGTTACATTAATATTCATGGGAAAAATTTGGGTATTTGGACTCTCATCTTGTTCAGGGGTTTGATCAGGCTCAGGAATAAAATAGCGATTCCAGTGTCGATTATTATGGTCTCTCGCTCGACAAAGCGCTTGGAAGAGTACCTGAGTAGGGGGGTCGGCCTTTCCAAAAGAGAATTCAGATTGGCTAAATGCACCTGTTTTAGGGGGAATCTGACAGAACATAGCAAGCATAGAGTCCGGGGATTGCTGTGGAATAGTAAATGGATTTTGAGGCAGGAGGAACTGAGGGGTTTTTGCTTCCCTTTTATTAGACATTCTGTCCTTTGATTTCTCTTGTTTATTTATTGGCTTATTGTCTGCCTCATTGTCTGAGCTGCTTTCGGTTTCAGCTTGAACATATGAAGCAAGTGATGGAAGTGTTGGGTATAATGCTTCCGGTCTTTGTTTGGTAGGGCAAGATGGCGCCGGCAGTGTGGGCGGGAAATCACCATTTTGTTGTTTACCAGTTTTAGGAGACCCTGTCTCTGAGGAAGAAGGCGGAAGTGCGCCATTTTGTTGTTTGCGCCATTCCAGTTCATTTAATTCTTCTTCCTCAACTAAATTATTATATTGAAGAACTAACGAGGTGCTATCTCTCTCTTCCTTTTCCTCAGAATCCACAGAAAATATTGCTGTAGGTGGTTCACTGCCTTGAAGGCAAGCTCGAATGGTAATTAAAGTAGGGATGAGTCCGGGAGGGAATCTTTTATTCTCATGCTCCATTGCCGAAGTTATTCGATCAATGAGCAATCGGAAGGTCTCTGGGTCCCATAGGTTGGCTGTAGATAACCAGGGATTGATTGGGAGTATTAAATCCCAGTATTTCTGCAACTGCTTTATTGTTACGTGGCAGTTGTAGCAATCCAAGAGTGCAGCAAGAGCCCGTACCTGCGGGTGCTGCTTTATAGAAAGGTTGGGGCCCATGATATGGGCGGGGGTCCTTACCTGAGTGTTGGTGGCCTGGAGGTCCTTCGCTGGAGCTGGTGGCTCGAGCAGTTGCGGTTCTCAGAATTAAAATTTGAAATAAGCAAGCGCTGTGGCAGAGGCTATTATGAAGAGAAAGGCTATAGCAAGGAAGGTACGGTCTACCAAAGACCAGTCAGTCGGAGCTACTATGGCCAGAATGGCACCGAAGAGAATGGTAAGGATAGTGATAAGCACAATAAAAAGATAGTGGAACATTAGAAATAAACAAGAAGGACCGGAGGGGTGCCCCACATTGGGCGCCAATTGTTGCCCGGAATAGAGGTAAGGACGGCGCGAATGATGTTCGCGGAGACAGGCTGATGGCGCAGTCTACTTTATTGCGGAAGCTCACATCTTATATAGTGGTAGGGAGGTGGGAGGGGTGTGGTAAGAGAGTAGGAGGGACATAAGAGGGAGGCGGGAGTGAGAAAAAAGAAACGGGGGGGAGTCAAACAGCAAGTGGGCAATAGGGCAAGAGAGGGCGATATCACCCGTACCAGGCCGAGGGCGTTGTCACCCATTCCAGCCGCCCTGCTTGGCCAGTAGCGGTACCAACTATGGGCTTAAGCTTACTAGATTGGTGAGCCACACTTCTGCTTGCTTCCCCTCAATTGTTGAATGTTCATATCACAGATCTGGTCCCCCTTTCACACTTGTAGCTCCCTTTACACTGACCTGGGGGCAGCATTTTTCCTAGGGATGTGGCCCAGGTAGAGCATTCTAGAGATAGAATGAGTTGATACCATCCTTCAGAAAAACATGAAGAGAATAAAATTCTCCCAGGAACACCAAACTCCATAGATAAAAACACAATGCCTTGGTGATTTTTTTTTTTTGCATAAACATTATTATAAAATCAGATAGTAAAATTTGATGAAGCATCAACTAGAATACCAACAACTTAGCATATCTGCTTCTTTTCATTTAAAAAATTCTGTTTGAATCAATTATCACAGAGAAATGTCTTTTTTGCATAACCACAATAATTGTTGAGACAAAAGATTGTAGCTTGCTTTTTTTATTTCACATAGTAACTTTGTCATTTTCCCAAATTTTGAGATAGTCTTCACTCTCTAGAGTGCAATTTTCCATAAAGCAGGTATACAATAATTTCTTTAGCCATTCCCTGCTTGTTGTATATCTATACATTCTTTACTGTTATAAACAACACCATGTTGTTATTTCACCCAAAGAAAAATGATGCCCAGTTGCAAAAACCTCAAGTGGATTCAGTGTTATTTGATGAATTGTCTCTGTAATAACCAGAGGTTTTGATTGACCAAGAAAGGTTTGATTATATTTCCTTCACTCTTCATAATATATAAAGAAATTTTATTTTAAGGAAAATTTTTCAACACTAGTACTTATCATCAGCTGACTCAGAAATTAAAATACCCAATTCCAAAACAATGAAAGCTGGTATAGTTCTCCAGTCATCCAAGTGACCAAGAAGAAGTGGTGGTACATATCAAAGGATCTTCTCAGTCAGAGAAGCCACAGGACTCAACCTCCACAGCTCACTCAAATCTACCTCATCCTCCAGTACCCTTCTGCCTTATAATCTAGACTTCCCTAAATCCAGGTCACTCAACAAATCAGGACTCATGGACTTAAACACCTATGGGAGACAGGCCAGCATGATGGAAGAGCTAAGGGAAAGAGTGTCAAATACACAAAGTTTTCCTGCCTTTGCACAATTGTTTCCTCAACCTGAAATCCTGATTTTACCTTCATCTGTTTTCTTTCCCTTAGTTTATCAAGATTTCACCACACCTTGAAAACACTTCTCAGAATTCAAGCATGAAAAAGAGGACATGTGGATTCAGGACTTACCTGTGTACAGGATGCAGCTGATCATCCCTGGCATCACCATGAGGAACATGGGCAGCAGCTTCAGGTACCCACACATGATGCAGGTGGCCTTCACATGAGACATATCCTTGCCCGACAGGCAACACTGCACAATGACCTGCCAGGAAGGCACAACACACTCATGAAATGACCAGATGGTGAGTGTCTATTTTTGAGATTTAATGGTACAATAGGAAATGATGTCATGGTTAGTGGAAAATGATGGGCTTTGGAGTGAGATCAGGATTCAAATCCTTGTTCTTATATGATATCTGGCCCCTGTGAGTCTCAGGTTGATATTCTCTAAAATGGGGTTACCTCTTACAGGTTATTCTGAATATTTGACATAATGTACACAAGGTTCTTGGTGCACAGCAATCAATAAGCATCAGTTACTATTAAAATAAGTTTATGGCTCCCAGGCTGTAGTACAGCAATGGCTGTGCACTCCTCTAGGTATAAAACTATTGGTACTGATTCCAGTGTGTTTAAGTTGGGCCTTTAATATTGTAGACATGAAGTAAGCTGCATACTCATCAATATCCCTCTTCTGTTATGGAGTAATTGCCTTCTTGGGGAATCAAGGCTGTTGCCATAACAACACCATAGTCAGGCAACTATCAGAGTAGAACCCTGAGACATTCATCTCTAGATTTCTTCAGAATATATTTCTGAGAATCTCATCTAGTTATGAATCAAATACAGTATTATGCTTGGAAAATGAATGCATATAATTTCATATTTCCCATATAAATTGTGCAATCTCTCAACTAAGAAATTTCTAATAAACTGTGATTCCTTCTTAATAGTATTTCTTCTAAAGGACTGTCAGCAGTTAGGGACTCCTTTTTTTGCCTAATTCTCTTTGGAAAGGCAAATCCATTAAGGACATTCAGTGCTGAGGGTGGGTGGGCAGGTGGCATTTTTAGACAGAGGGCTAGAAGCTGACAGTTGCAGAGACAACACACATCAAAGCTGAGGAGGAGAGCCCTACCTACAGACAAGCAGGCAGGTCAGACATCAGATCTAAGTGTGAATGTGAGGCTACTTACAGGAGACAAGTGGAGATGGTCAGAAGTGAAATATAAATAATAAAGATGGTCCTGCAAATCAACGGTGAAAGAATATATTCTTTGGTAGATATGTTGGGAAACCAGTTCATCACATAGGGAAAAATAAAGCTGGATCACACACTAATTAATGTCACAGTAACTATAGATTCAAGATGAGTTAAAGATTGTGAAATCATGAGCTTGAAGTTGAAAGAGATGGTTCAGGGAGGATAAAAAACTTAAAAAAAAAACACAAAAAGATGCTATAAAAAAGGAATATTCAGAAAACAAAATATTAAGAGATCTTGGAAACTAAAAATACAAAGGCAGAAAAACTGGAGAAGAAATTTTAGGAAATTGCCTAAAGAAAGTAGGGCAAAAAGACCAAGGATGGAAAATAATGAGAAAATATAAGAATATTTGAGAACCAGCTCAGGATATCCACGATCTAGTTTAGATCCTAAACTAGAAAACCAAATGGAAGAAATCAAAGAAAGAATCCAAGTATATAAGAATACTTGAGAACCAGCTCAGGATATCCAAGATCTAGTTTAGATCCTAAACTAGAAAACCAAATGGAAGAAATCAAAGAAAGAATCCTACCAAATGACCAATGACATCAATTACCAGATTAAATGGGCTCATAGTGGCCCATTACAATGTTTGAAAATTGATCCATACCAAGGCACATTGTGGTGAAATTTCAGAACCACTGAGGACAAAGGAAAGACAACCTTCCAGAGAGAAAAGACAGGCCACATTCAAAGATCAATGATCAGAATATATGCAGGCCTCTCAACAGTGAAAATGGATGTCAGAAGACACTGAATCTATGACTCAGGGAAATTTATTTACAAACAAGAAGTTTGCATATGGCCAAACTATCAGTAACAGAAAGATTGGAGTGAAGACATTTTCAAACATGCGAAGTCAGAGTAAATGTAGCTCATTTGAGGCCTTTCTCAGGAAGCTACTGGAGGATTTATTTGTCCTGAAAGAAAGAATAAGCCAAGAAACAAGAAGACATGGCAATAAGAACTAAAACCTATGAGAAAGGCAAATAGAATCCTAAGATGGTAGTGAAGGAGGTCCTGGGTGTGTGTGGCCACCAAGCATTGAGGACAACATGCTAGATTGAGAGAAGCAAAGTGCTGTGGGAGAAAGTGAGGAGAAGGAATTAGTACAATACTTGATGTGTTTGCAAAATTTGAAAGGAGATTTATGGGAGTGGATGTGGCTCAAACTGTTGAATGCCTGCTTCCCACATGGGAGGTCCTGGGTTTTGTTCTTTGTGCCTCCTAAAAACAAAAACAAATAACAAGGGAGCAGATGTAGCTCAGGCCATTGAGCACTCATCTCCCATTTGGGAGGTCCTGGGTTCAGTACCTGGTGCCTCCTGGAGAAAGCATGCAAGCAATGAGCAGACAGATGAGAGAACTATTGGGGGGAGGGGATAAATTAAACAAACAGAAACAAATAACAAGCAAACAAACAGAAACTCACTCAGGGGAGCCAATGTGGTTCAGTGGTTGAGCACCAACTTCCCACTTACAAGGTCCCAGGTTCAATCCCCAGCCCCAGAGAGTTTGGGGTGTAATTAATAATAATTACCAAGAAAATCCCCCCATTATTAATTCCAGATGGGAAAAAAGCTATAGTAGAGAAGAGAACTGAGGATACCATTTGGCTCAGCTGTGAATTACATATACATTGTCACAAAGATGGAAGCACTGGATGTTGATCTTCCCCAAATTATGATTTAAATCTATTGGGAAGATGGGGAAAAGGAGGTGTGATTGCATGTGATCAAAAATGCAAATTTGAAGGAGAACTGAACTCTTATCTCTCATCAAGGGAAGCCAGTAGAAAAAACCACGATGGAGCAACACAAGCATGTCATTTGAATCACTCGAGGAGCAAGCTAACAGGCAAATTCTGATTCAGTGCATCAGGGGAGTGTCTGAGAGTCTTTGTTTTTAATGAACTCAAAGGTAATGTCCATGCTGATCATCCAGGGACCACACATTTAGTGCAAAGATTTAAAGAACAGAAATAAATACCAAAACACTCAACTGAAAGAGCTGAAAGTGTTTGAAATGTTTGCCTCTGAAGGACAGAAAGTGGGGTACTGGCCCACTATTTTTCATAATAACCCTTGTAGAACTGTTTGACTCTTTAAACAATATATGTGTATAATTTTGACACAAAGTAGAAACTAGATGCTTCTCTATGAGAAGAAAAATAACAACATAAACATTTTTAAACAGTCACATACACACACACACACATATCACCTGATCTGTGCACCAGTACCACACAGCTACAATAGTCATTCCAAAAATCATTCCTGGCCATGGAATATCTCCAGTGACAACATCTCGGAAAATGTGGAAAGAGTCTGCCTGTGGAGTATAGCATCTGGGGCTGATGCTCAGGTTGTCATGCTCGACTATGGACGGGATGGCATTCGTGTACTTCTCTGTGAAATCCTCATAGCCTCCAACTTCAGCAAATGCTGAAAAGGCATCAGATAAAATGAAATGTCTTACAGAAGTGTTCTTGATTATTCCTCTGTGGTTAAGATACCATAGCACACCAGCCTAGTCAAATCCTCAGTGTCTTTCTTCTGGAATCCATGTTTTTCTAGTACCATCATGAGCATTGCCCCTGCTACCAAATTTACATTCACAAAGTATATAAAGCAAATTGCTCTTTATCTTTTCTTGTTGTAATGCTTTTTAAAATTTTTATTAAGTTTCTCTCTTAATGGTAAAAGTAAAATTGTTACACAACAGACTGATATTGAAGCCTCACAGCCATCCAGAGAAGAAGCAAATTTGAAAGTGAGCTAATGAATGAGACCTGTGAAATTAGCCATCGGAAAGCCTCAACTCCTCTGAAAGTGTCAGGAAGTGATGACCTCTTTTCCTGACACAGAGCCCATCCAGTCTAACCTTAAAAATTGGGAAGATAAGGAGCAGAAATTGAAGGCCGCAGGTTAGATGTGAGTGAGAAGAACTGGTGTGACTTAGCCCACCTGGAGTCTGGACAGGTTAGTCAGGAGTAGAAAAGAGCTATAATAATGGATGGAAGTCTTAGAAAGATGAGCCCATGCATCTGGGGCCATTTCATATAGGTTGAAATGAGGAATACAAGTGTATCATATAACTGTAGAGTTGAGTCAAGATTAATTCGCTTCCCCATTAGTTATTTAATTGAGCACCTACTATGTGCCAGAAATTAAGCTTGGCAGTAGGGATTTATTATGAGCAGAACAAGTGAGCAAGGCAGAAGCTTGTCCTAGTGAAGGGTACAGACAAGCAACCACAAAACAGGGTAATTGCTCTGATAAGGGATATAAGGTTTGTAACAAAAATACAGGGAATAAATACATGGGAGACTCTAAGAGATGAGGAAGTCCCATCTCCTCATCCTAAGAATGAGATAAATGAGGCTTAGAGAGGCTGAGTAATTTCCCAGGGAGTGCATCACTGAGGCTAGAAACAAACAAAAAAAAAAACATGAACAAGAATAGTATAGAGGTTCTGGCTAACAAACAGAAAGATTTGTTACTAGCAGTTGCTTCCAGAGCAGCACAGTGCAATAGAACTTTCTGCAGTGATGGAACTGTTCTATATCTGTGCTGTCCAATATGGTAGCTACTAACCATACATTGGGCACTTGAAATGTGGCTAGGTGTCTGAAGAACTGAATTTTAAATTTTATTTAACTTTAAGTTAAATTTAAATAGCCACATGTGATATTGGCATAAATTCTGTGTTGAAATCACCATCATTGTGAATTTGTCTGTCTTTGCAGCTCTATCCATTTTTGTTTCATGTATCTTAAAGCTCTGTGATTAAATGCATATATATTTCGTATTTTTGTATTCCTTGCAGCTCAATTAGGTAAAGCATGGTGATTGCAAAACAGGGGTGGGATCAAGAGAGGTTTATTTTCACCCATTTTACTGTGTGCATGGAGTTCCTAACCAAAGATAAACAAATACCATAGTAGAAGAAAACAAAAATTAGCAAATTATAAATTCAGTTCATCAGTATTGCCTGATGGCATAATTTAATCAAAAGACCAAACTAACTGTTGATACTAATAAGTCAGTTTCATCAGGAAAATTCAACCTATCTTTGTTGATTACAATAAAGTGAGTGATGTTCTTTAATAGATTTCCATCTGAAACTGTTATATTAAGTTTAATATTCAATTAACTAAATTTTGGCTAATATTTAATCTTTCATTTTATGAAGATTCTATGTAAATGAAAGTTTTTTGTGCAATGAATCCAATAAGTCAATACTTTTCCAAAATCACCAAACCATAAGTAATGATTTCATCCATTCTGAACCAAAGAAACAATGTTAAATAAGATAATTAACCTAAGCAGTAATTTTCTAAAGGGAATAAAGTCCTTCTCCCCCATGTCTTCATGCTGAAATAGTGCAGGAAGAAAGAATTCAGGCCGATATTTCAATGATGGGAATTATATAAATGACTGGAAAATGAGTCTTGCTGGAACTGGGATGCAGCAGATAAAGAGCAGCCCAGAGAGACTGAGCAGAAACAAGTCCCATGATTTCCATTCTCAGGCACATTCCACACACATGCCATCATCTGTCTTTGTTCACTTAACAAACACCATGAGAATAAAAGAGCCTATGAGCATGATGATGATCTGGAGGGTGTCTGTGTATATCACTGAGGCCAAGCCCCCTGTGGAGATAAAGAGAAAGACCAGGGCATTCTGTCTATGAGCTCTCATTTATTTGTCTTCACCTCTGAGTTCTCCCCTACCCAAACCCTGGATGTGACTCAGCAGTACAGGCTGTGCTACAAGTTCATCTAGGAATCATTATTTCATTAGTACTTGTGTCTCTCATTGATTCTCCTGTCTCCCTTGCATTGTCTTGACTCAAAATTTCTATGAATTACAATGGAGTTCTCTCTTTGTGTGAGTTTTTGAATATTAATTGAGGAAAAGGCAAAAATTTAATATTATGAAAATCTCCCACATTTAGTAGAGCAGGCTATCTCTAAAAAAATTTAACAAAGCCATTTTTGCTCCAATGTTGGGACATATCATCATTTCTTTGGAAGAATAGTAGATATAGTAGTATAAACACTAGCTATGATGGTGTTTTGCTGCATTGTTGTACCAAAAAAAAATGACAACAATACCTTCTCTTTAAACTCTAGGTTCACTAGATTCACAGATAACAGATGTTTCCTTTATGAGAGTATCCCAGGGGAAAAAGACTGATCCTGAAAATAGTAGATCTGTGCCTCCATCTCACTTATTCTGAAACATGTTCATTGTGTGAAAACTGTTCCAGAACTGTCTTGATTATTCAAAGTG
>JAQZBX010038331.1:0-10465 GCA_029593785.1 Cabassous unicinctus | reverse complement strand
AATTTTTCATAAGTGCATATGGATGTGACAACCCTCCAATGTGGCTCATGACAGCCTGCTTGGCTGCTGCCTCATAACTTCATCCCACAACCAACCACAACCCACTGCTCCAGTTCTTTTCTCCCAAGTCTGCCACTAATGGCCTTCCACCATGCCCTGGCATCCTGTATTCATTTGTGGCCCATCCTTCATTTCTGAGTCTTATTTCTGAGCCTCTGTTTCACCCTGACCTTCCATGTGTATGATCCACTGGAATCCTAATTGCCAATCTGGATACCAAAAACACAGCTGAGCCAAATCACCAGTTTCCTACCCTGAGTGCCCACCTCATTATCCTTGATCAAGCTGCTCATGCCCAATATTATGGATCTGTTTCCTTTGCTCTACTGATGATTCTGGGTCTGTGCCTGACTCTTACAGTAGGAGTAAGTGTTGTCTTTTCCTTGGTGGTGACAAGGTTAACAATGAGCTTCCTAATTGCAGGTTGGAGTGGAAGCAGAAGTAGACAATATGACTGAGCTAAACATGCATGCAACAGACTCACTGGTGATTGTATAAATAGCAGTGACAGCCAAAAGGATGAAGATTGCCAGGTAAAGGTCCAAGCCCAAGGCCAGTTTGATGAATATGGCTCCAGAAAATATGTCTGACTGAAATGGGAACGGTTAGGATAGAAAAATTCATATGCATCTCAAGCCTCTTATTTCTCTGCTTTAATGTATCACTTCTTTTCCTGGTAGACTCCTACTCATCCTTCAAGACTCCACTTGGCTGTCTCCACAGCTATACCTTCCACAAAGTCTTGATCAGTGATCTTCCCTCTCTTTCCTCTATATTCTCAGAGCACTTTGTTCATTTCTCAATTGAAGCACTTAGTAAAGAGGTCTAGGATCAAGTATTACATTTAGTTGTCACGTGTCTTCAGTCTCCTTTAATCTGAAACATTTCTACGGCTTTTCTGTGTTATTATTATATGTAACATTAACATTTTAAAAGAATTGAATCTCACTCCCTTCTTAATCTAACAACTTTAATTTCAGATTTATCTGATAGTTCCTCATGGGGGGATGCAGGTTACACATTCTTGGCTGGAATACTACATAAGTGATGTGTCCTTCTCAGTGCATCCAATCTGGAGGCATTCAATGTCTATCTGTTCCACAATGGTGACATTAACTTTTTATTTTTAAAGGAGATACTGGGGATTGAACGTGGGACCACGTATGTGGGAGGCAGGCACTCAACCACTGAGCTACTTCTGCTCCCGGTGATATTAATTGGAGCCCAATTTCTCCACTGTATAATTGCTGTTTTATTTTCTCCTATAACTAATAAGCAGTCTGTGACAAGACACTTTAAAATATGCGAATATCCTTCTTCTTCCAAATTTCCCCCTAGATTTAGCATTCATAGATGGTTCTTACCTGATCCAGTTTTTACTATGATGGTTGCAAAATTATGATTTTCCAACTCTAGCACTCCCTCCATATTTACCAGTCAGCCCTCAGCATTTTACTGAGGGTAAAAGCCCTCCCTTCTCCTCTACATATCTACCTATCTGTCTGTATGCATGTCTGTGTGTGTAAATATATACATACTACATTACATAAATTATATGTATAATTTATATAGATGCTTAGATTCATATTTCATCAATAGTTTACAAATCATTATTGTATATAATTATTTTGATGCTCTTATTTTCCTGCCCCCTCAAGCTGGCTCCTGTATAAAGTCTGTAGATAATATAATAGTTTGTATCCAAGTTCCTGATTTTAAACATTTGCAATGTGGTTTTCTAAGAGAATATTAATGTTTTAGAAAAAAAAAAGTGAAACCTTTAGGGGTACACGGACATCATGTCTGCAACTGATTACTAATATATCATTATTTATAAAATATATATATATATATATATTTATATATTTATGTTAAGTGATCAAGATGAACTTTTCAAAGCCTGGGAGAGGAAAGGACTATGAAAACAGTCCTAACCTTTTGTAATAAACTGTTTAATGAGTAACCAGGGCAGAAGATGTTATCAGAGTGAAAAGGACCCAAAAGGTCATGTCTAAGATTAATCATTATTAATTTCATCCAAAATATAACCTGGGAGGCAAGAACAGACTCCTGCCACCATATCATTTCAGCCATCCCAGAACCCCCATAGTCACACATGCTTTTGACCTTCTCTGTTTCCCTCACCCATTCTGGTCCCTCCCCACTACCAGGAAAACTCCACTTCAGGAGGCTGCATACCCCGGGGACCCTTTTGGCCACTGCTATTCTGCCTCAACAACTTGTTCATGCTCCTTAGAACCATAGTTAAAGATGTCAGAGTGAGAGGAGAACTGGGAGGTCAGAGGGTCCAACCCATTGTGGAACTGTGGAACTTATAAGTACAGGGGCCCAGACACCCACAAGCTTCTCTGCTCCCCTCTGTCTCTCCTGTCCCTTTTCCTAACCCTGCTCCTTCAAGTTGCTGCTCCATGAAGAGAACCCCAATAGTGACCATCCCCCTTCCTGAGTGTCCTATAGCACACATCTTCTACTTGTCCACATATACTGTGCTCCAGTTCACATTTTAGTATATTTGTATATATTGTCATAGGGTGCTAATTATTTCATGCGCAAAATTGTTGTCTCCCTAACCATATGGTCATGCAGGAATCGTAAACACAGGAATCTTTGTTACTCCTAACATGTGGCTCAATTGAAAAAACAGTACATGCTAGGAAATGCTCATGCTGCATTAGGAAGGCCCATGTCATCTAATCTAAGTGGGTGGCTTATTTCCAACAATGACTCAACTCAATACAAGAGCAATAGTGAGAATCAGCTTCTTCTCTCACAAACCTTGAGACAACTGCCTGGACTGTAAATTTGCAGGAGATTATTTCATTAGTCACCCATCCATGAGAAGCATATGAGTTACTCTTTGTTTTCTATATGTGGCTGAAACTTTGAATTCCTTTCATCTTTCCTCACTGGTTGTCTCTAAGGAAAGTAACTTTTAAAAAACATTTAAATCCTTTCAATATTGATTTATAGGTGCAGTCTTAGATAAAATAGTATAAATTTAAGAAAAGAGAGTGTATAACACATAGAACATTTTTCTTCTGGTTCATGAGTCAGAGAGTCAAGCTGAAAACAAAAGTATAAACACATACTGGCTCTGCCAAAGAAAATAAAGAGGTTATTGGGCAGTGCAAATGGCAGGAGACCCGAGAAGCCCTCCTCTTCTCTACTGCTAAACAGCCATGTCACTTGAATGAGACATTTTGTTCTTTCTGTACATCTGTATTTTTTTATCCTTAATGAGAGGGTGGGTTTACACCATGAAGCCTCTCACAACTTAAAAGTCTACTACTTGCTTACATGAAATACCTAAATAAGTAAATTCATAAAGACAGATAGTAGATTTTGTTTCTTAGGGTTAGGGGGAGTTGTTATTGCTTGATGGGTACAGAGTTTGTGTTTGAGGTGATAGAAAAGTTGGAGTCATGGATATGGGTGATGGTAGCACAATGTTGTGAATGTATTTATACCGCTGAAATACATACTTGAGAGTAATTAAGGTGGGACATTTTGAGTTGTATTAATGGTACTAAAATAAAAAGTTTAAAAAAAAGTCAACTAGGAACACTGGGTCTCTGAAGCTTTTCTGCCTTTCCAGAAGGACTTGGTGGCAAGAGCCCAGTTGCTAAGACATGCAGCCTTATGGTTCAGACTGTAAGGGCTTTCAATAACCTCCACATCTATCTCTAACTTAGCACTTCTGCCTCATCAAGGGCAGCTCTTGAAGACAGTATACAAAATCAGGTGAACTCACCGCAATTCTCAAAGCCACACAGATGAAGAGAGAGAGCACAGAGAGGTAGATCTGGAGTCGCTTCCCACCAAACCTCTTCCTCAGGTATTCTGGCATGGTCATCACCTGCACAGAGAGACGTCATCAGGATTCACCTTCAGAGCCCAGCACATCTGGGTTAGTCCACATTTAGCAGGCACCTCCAGACAGTAAAGCACTGAATGTGGCATCTTGGGAATACAGAAGTGAGAAAGGCACAACCTCTTGAAAGAGCAGCAAGGAGCTGGAATGCACGCAGGTGTTGGAGTCAGACAACCTTGGGATCTGTTCCCAGTTCTGGCATTTACTAGAAGTGTGACCTTTTGCAAATGGCAATCTCCAAATCTCCACAACCTCACTTGTAAAGTGGGGGTTTAATGGGAAGATTCAAGTGAAGTACCTACAATACCTAATTTATGGTAGATACTCAAAAAAATAATTATTTTCACCTATAATCTTACACTCCAGTAGAAATAATATTACTTGTAAATAATGAATCACAATTATGTTGACATAATAAATGGAGCATCAGACAAATAGCACATATACATCTGGATATGCATTTACATCATCATCTTTATTGAAAGGAATAGAATTATACTAAAACCCTACTTAAAAAAAAAAGGATGTGTGGGTATCATAACTGAAATATGAGGTTGACTATGCCATAAGTAGCATAAAAGGTGCAGATTTCTTATTTATTCATATCAGATTGGGCTCATGATTTAGTGTCTCCTAGTATAAAAGGATATTAGGTAAATATTTATAATATATTATTGAAAACAAGAAGGGGAACTTTTGGCAGAGCAGGAACTGTGAGGATGCCCTGAAAGATGGAAGGCCACAGCCAAGGACACATGAATGAGTTCTGTTGCAAAAAGTTGGCAGTTGCACCAAGGATGCTACAACATCCTTTAACAGAACTTGTTTAAGCCTGGAAATGGAAGGTGCCCAAGGATAAGCAAAGGGTGAGCATATAAAGACCTGCATTGGGACTGGCAATTCTCTGAGCACCCTTGTCTGAGGACTTATCCTAGGATATGGCACCCAAGGTCCAAGCACCAGTAGTCAAAAGAATAAATGTAGGAGCTTGGCTCAGGGAGACAGGGCAATGCTGTAGTTGATAGCAACACCAAGGTTGAAGGGGAGCCACAGTAGCCCTGGTATATCCTGCCCCTAATTGAAGAAAGATTAACAGCACTGAACTATATATTTGAATGTGATTAAAGGGGAAATTTAAGGTTGTGTATATGTTACTAGAGTAAAAATTTAAAAAGAACAAGCAAAATTAAAATCACAGGACTGGGGAGCAAATGTAGCTCATTTGGTTGAGCCCCCCCTTCTCATGTATGAGGTCCTGGGTTTGATCCCCGGAACCTCCAAAAGACAAATAAAAGAAAAACCAACTCTCATTGGGGAGCGGATGTAGCTCAGAGGTTAAGCACCTGCTTCCCATGAATGAGGTCCTGGGTTCAATCTGCAGTACCTCCTAAACAACAAAAACAAAGAAACACAAAACCATAGGACTGTACAACACAAACCGTGAACCCTAATGTAAGCCATGGAATAGAGTTAATGGTACAATTATATAAATGTTCTTTCATGAATTATAACAAATGTACCACACAAATGCAAAGGATTAATAATGGTGGGGAGGTAATAAGGGAACTCTGTATTTTATGCATGGTTTTTCTGTAAATCTGCAACTTCTCTAATAAAAATAAAGTTGAAAAAGAGAAGCCTCTTTACAACTGTCAGAATGGCAAAAACTAGAATGAAGGAAAACACTGTGTGTTGGTGAGGATGGGGGAGGTCTCATGACAATAGTGAGGACCAGGAGGGCAGCTGGCTGTAGCCATTGTCAAGAGCATGTTGTAGCACTTAGTGGATTTATATAACTAAACATCCAGAAGTTCTAGGACATATGAGCTTAGAGCAGTGGTTTCCAAATGGGGTGAATTTGACCCCCTGCCCCAGGTGACATTTGAAAATATCTTGTACTCCTGGTATCTAGTGTGTAGAACCCAGGGATGCTGCTCACCATTGTACAATTTACATGACAGGCCCCTACAGCAAAGAATTGTCCATGGTGCTGAGGTTGAGAAATCCTGCCTTCAAGATCCATAAGAAGAAAAGTGCAAGGGTGGCCATCACCTTAGTATTTTTATTCACTTTAAAAATTATTCACTTTAAAAATCTACATACAAACAGGGACTCAGACAGATATCTGTGCACCAATGTTCATCATAATATTATTTGCAATAGCCAAAAGGTGGAAGCAACCCAAGTGTCCATTAACAGATGAATGGATAAGCAAAATGTGGTATATTCATATAATGGAATATTATTCAGCTGTAAAAAGAAGGAAGTACTGGCACATGCTACAACATGGCTGGCTCTTGAAGACATCATGTTGAGTGAAATAAGCCAGATGACAAAAACAAATATTTTATGATTTCTCTTATATGAAATACTTAGTATAAAATTCTTAGAGACAGAAAGCAGAAAAGAGGCTACCAGGAGAGGCAGGAGAAGGGAATGAGGACTTATTGCTAAATGAATATGAGTTTTAGTTTAGCACAATGAAAATCATCTGAAGATAGACAGTGGTGAAAGTTACACAGTATTGTCAATGTACTTAGTGTCAAAGAATTGTCCACCTCAAATGGCTAAAGTGATTTTTATATAATGTGTGTATATATGTATATTAGAGAAGTTGTGGGTTTACAGAGAAGTAATGCATCAAATAGAGGGTTCCCATATTGCTATGTATATTTGTCACAAAAATAAATTTATAATATTTACATACAATAAAATTCTTTGTGATGTATAGATCTATGAATTTTGGCAAATGCACAGCTATGTACCTCCCACCATAGTCAAGATAAAAAACAGTTACATCACTCTCTCAATTTCCCTCATGCTTCCCCTTTGTAGTGATATGGAGTTGGAGGCAACCTAGGTATCCATCAGGAGGGGAGTGAATGAGCAGCAACCAGAAGCGATAAACTGGACGTGTGTACAGAAGGGTGTAGTTTTAAAAGACAAAGCCAAATAAGGGGAAAAAACAAATAAAGTCTATAGCAGGATAACATTTATTTAAATTTAAAATACATATATATGTACCCATGTACATCTACAAAATAGCACCATAGAATTTCAAGGAGACAGAAATACATTCATGTGGACACTTGCAGGAAAAACGTAAATGGAAGGGGGGATGGAGAGGGAAAGGGAAACATAAAAAATAACATAAGAGGAGCTTTAGGCAGACTTTAAATGATAGTAAACCATGTACTGAGGAGTGTGATAAACAATCTTATTCTCCTACACATAGTGTGATTATATATAATATTATGCATGTATTATTATGTGGATATATATGTATGTATATAAAATGATTAACACCCCTGTTCTGTGGAACTGAAATCCAATTTAAAAAAAAATGAGCAACTGAGAATTATCCAGAATTAAGAAAAATGTAGAACTTCAGATTGAGGGTCCTGTTGAGTGGCACTCCACCCCTCCAGTGGTCTTAAACATCAAGCTCCCACATATCTCTCCACCTCCAGCCCCAGCCCTTATGCTTTATCCACACCTAGTAGGTTCCCACAGGTCCTGTGTGCTCTCTCATTGGGCTTTGCACACATTCCCTGGCCTCAGGGCACTCTTCCTCACCCATCTTTGCCTGGCAGTCACTTGCCCATTCCTCAAGTCTCCATTCTGATGGTCCTCCTTCAGGGAGGCTTTCTTGAAAGCCCAGACTGGATTAGGAGCTCTTCCGTAGTGTCGTGGGATTGCCCAGACAGTCTCCCACAAGTGATACCTAATTTATTTTTGCCCACTTCCCAGTGGGGAAGGGATGGCTACTCATTCATAGATGCATCTCCAACACCGTGCAGGATGCCTGGCATGGAATGGGTGCTCAACCAAATATTTCTGAAGAGAAGTATTCTCCTACTTAAGCAATCAGTAAATTGCAGTCTCCCACTGCCTGCTGGGTGTCTCCATTTCAGTGTCCTGAATGCATCAAATACACTCCCAGTTCCAAAGTGAAGTAACTCTTCTCCCTCTCACCCATTCCCTGGTCCCCTCTGGAATTCCCTGACCCCGTTAATGGTCTTCACACATCCAGGCCCCTAAGCTTGATGTCTTAGGTTGCTCTTAATATCTTTCTCTCCACTGCCTTCCCCTCTAATCTGCCACCAAACTTGTCATCACTTCCCAAGACACATCTCTCCTTCCTCTCTGTTTCTTGCCTAGAGCCTCATGAGGTATCATATCAACGTCCTCATTATTGCACCTTCAGTAGAGTCCTGCTCAAGTCCATTCTCCACTCAGCTGCCTGAGTGCAGCTTTCTACAATATGAGTCTGATTGTGTCTCTAAACTGCCTGAAAGTCTATGTTGACTGCCTGTTTCCAGGAGGATAAAGGGCACATCTCTGAAGTCTAGGATGAACATAAGGCTTCCATAATTGAACCCCACCATTGCCTGCAGACCTACTTACATTTCCCTCTATTCTCTCCCCCATATACCCTCTATTTTGATCATAAGTTTACCTGACCCCCAAACACTCCAAGCCCTTTCATGAATTTCAGCTTTCATATATTGTTTCTTGTGAATCTCTGTTATCTACTTTCCTACCTAAAAGGGTGGTCCTTATTTCTCACGGTTCAACTCAAGTTTCCTCTGGGAAGCTTTTTTTGAAGTACATGGCTGACCCCAGGTTCAGTTTCCTGCACGAGACTGGGCTTACCTCTATCACAGTGGTTGTTGTGCAGGGTCACCACTGATTTGTCATCTGGCTACAGCCACATTCTTCACTGGGAGCCCCACTAGGGAAGGACCTGGGTCTTTGTCACCTGTATATTTCTAGCAACAGGCCAGGTGGTTGCTGGCTAACAATATTTCATGATTCAGAGGAATTAAATGAGTGAATAAGTGAATGCATGAAATACACCTGACAGATGGGCACACAACACCCAACTGCAGATAACTCACCCCTGCCTTGATGTAGATTGGAACAAAGAACCACCCTAGAACCAGCAGCGACAGTAAAGCCTATAAAAAATCAAGAAAAGACTGTAAAGTTAAAGGTGCTTGGCTGTGGACCAAACTATTTCATGATCTGAGCCTGAATAAAAAGAGTTTGCTTGGATTCTATCCCACTTAACCTAATTATGACCCCCCAGATAGCTCTGGTTCTTTTCTTATGTTTACATGAGTCAGAAGCCACAGTGTCCTGGGGGCACACCATGTGACAAAAGATATGTGGTAAAAAATGGATAGAAGATAGAGAACCACTGGAAGATCATACAATCATTGCCAAAGGGAATTCTTCTTTTTTTTTAAATTTATTTTTTATTTTGAGGAGGTACAGGGGATTGAACCCAGGACCTCATATATGGGAAGCAGGCACTCAACCACTGAGCTACATCCACTCCCCAGTGAGAGTTGGGTTTTTTTGGTTATTTGTTTGTTTGTTTTAGGAGATACTAGAAATCAAACCCAGGGCCTCATACATGGGAACCCAGGGCTCAACCACTTGAGCTACATCTGTTCCTGGGAATTATTCTTGAATGGTAAGGATTATAAGCAGAGTGAGTGACAAAGCAGTAAGAAAGAAAGTTGGAGCTAGAATATTTCCAGTACCCCTCATGTCTTGCCAAGTAATGATAATAATGTAATCTTGCATTAATATGTAATGTTTACAAGTTGCCTTCACATATATCACTCATGTGCTGTCCTATCAACCAGGTGAGTCTGATATGATAAGCACAGTCATCTCTGTCTTATGAAGAGGAACCCTGAGGCTCAGAGATTAAGGAAGCCCAAGGTCAGATGGCTCTAAGGAGACTAGCCTGGCTCTCTCCATCCTGATAATCACCCCCCCTCAGGCCATAGGTCATTTTTCCATGCCTCTGGAGGCTGGGTCCATTCTGGAGTCCATGACACTATCGAAGTAAATCTAGGAATAAAATCTCTCACAAGGGAGTGGCCCAGGCAGTAGAAATGACTAAAGGGCACTTCCCAAATCCATCCAGGGATGGTCTGTTTACACTTTCAGTATGATCCAACTTTCTTCCACACAAATATCTCCCTCTAACTGATATGTACCCACAAATACTTGCAAACACTAGAAAGGATAAGAGAAAAAACTCGGGCAACTCAAGAAATATTTATAGCATGCTCACTATGTGCCCAGCCATGTACTGCATGATGGGTTGGTATGAGTGCAAGAGAGGACATGGCCCTTGTTCTTAAAGAACTTAGGGTCTAAGTAAGTAGACACTGATTCTTCAGGTGAAATGATAAGACAATTTAGGAACTCAAGGGCAAAGTCTTGTAGAGTCTACCTGCTAGCTGTCAAATCATTCAATCACCACTACACTCTCTCTGCCTGGGTTATGCCACACTTGGTTAATTCCTACTGATCCTTCTGTTATCAGTCCCAGGAAGCTCTCCCATCCATTATCTAACATGGATGGCCCTCCTGTGCACATCCTTAATATTCTGCCTCTGCTCCTGTCCTTGCATATTCTACACTTTATTGAATGCATGCCTGTCTCTCCCACTGGAATGAAAAACTCGCCAATAAGAAGGGACCGTGGAT
>JAQZBX010038330.1:0-23392 GCA_029593785.1 Cabassous unicinctus | reverse complement strand
TTTTTTTTTTAACTCAAGGTAATGCAACTAACAATTGGTGAACAACTGTTACTACCATTGATGGACATTTGGGACGTCTCCAGTTTGTAACAATTATGGATAAATCCTCAATGAACCTTCTTGTAAATGTTTTTTGGTGGACGTATGCACCAGTTTCTTTTGGGTATATACCCAAAGTGGAACTGCTAAGTCATAGAGCATCTGCTAATTTAGTTTTTATAGACATTAAAACAGGTCTCCAAAGTAATTGTGCCAATTTACTCTTCCAACAACAGTATATGAAAGTTTCAATTATTCGAGGCCTTTCCCACCACATGGGTATATCATTCCTTAAAACTAAAAGCTTAATTTTATATAAAATAAATAGACAAAATTAAAACTCCATTTTTGTAGCTACTATGATCAATGGATCACTCTTTAAAAGTTCATTTTCTGTGTGATGCTGGTATATAAAAAACCTCTTTTCAAAAATATTGGTATTGTTTCTGGTAACCTTTCTAATCTCACTTATTAAATTGTAATAATTTATCTGTAAATACTGTTGAGTTTCTACACATACAAGTAGTATTCATATTTGACGAGCTCTTTGAATTATCTTTAGGACCATGATTTGTCCAAACAATCTAGTATACCTCTACCTGATGCAAAAGGCTTTTCTGCTTTGTATGACTGAAAATGGTGATTATTATGCAAACCAAAAAAGCTCTCTAAATAACCCAAAATACCACCTCTGTATATAGAGTGCCAAGAATCCCAAGGCAACATTAGGCAAATTTATTGATGTACATTAAATAAGAGGAAGGAGGGGAGAAATGCAATTTCTTTTTAGTTTTAAATGTTATCTTCAATTGAACTGAAAAATTAAAATCCCCCCCGCCCCTCGAGATGGCTACCTCATCTGTTTGCTCATTGTTTTTGCTTGTTGTTTTGTGTTTGTTTTCCTTGTTGTTTGTTTGTCTTTTTTAGGAGGCACTGGGAACAGAACCTGGGATCTCCCATGTGGTAGGTAGGAGCTCAACTGCTTGACCCATATCCACTGCCTCAAACAATAAAATTTTTTTAATGTTTTTAATGGGGAAAAGGGATTTGACTTTCAATGATTCAGTTTCTATAGGTCTCACAAATTAGCTATTTATTTAATTTATTTTGATCCTGAAATGGGGTGTTATAATTGGTATGATAATATTTTATGAGGCAGTAGTGTGGGGGTAAGTAATAGAAAGTGTTAATTTTCACATTCACCCTGCAGATGTTTTCCCAGAGCCTGAGACTTCCAGCAATTACTTAGTGTAGGGAATAGAGTTAAGAATGGAAGGGAAGGGAATTGTCACATTCTCAGAATCTTTTAGTTTGATGTGTTTTTTTTTGTTTGTTTGTTTAAGATAACTCTTTTAAGTGACTGCAAATGTTCCAAACCAAGGTTAAATGTATATGACATATGACATATGATACTAACATGTAAGCATACTCAACTCTCTTCTATCCTTAAACTCTAACCTGAGCCCTTCATGATCTCCTAGCTGTCAGCCATCAGGTAGCTCATACATACAACCTCTATTTCCTCACTTTCCATGTATTTTTTAATTTAACACAATCTGGTTACTACTTCTCCTAATTTACCAAACTAATGCTTGAATTGTTAAATATGGTTCTTTTTATTTTTTGTGACAATGTCCCTCTTAATTTCTTGTTATTCATTTGGTCTCTCCTTCTTATTCTGTCGAATTTTTTTTCCTCTGCTTGTCTCCAAACTATCTAAGCCAGTGATCGCTAATTCTCTGTGAAAATCTGATGAATGCTACAGCTTCTGTTCAAAAAAATTGCACATGCACAAATATAGCTACTATTTGGCAGATGATTTCATGTATTTGTTTTCCAATTTTTATTCCTTGACATCTACTATGTCATGTTATGGCCTGCAAAATAAAAACACCTTATTTAGGCAATCTTAGTTTAGGCTTACTTACATATTATTCACAAATATTTATCTCTATCATTGACCTTTCAAGTTCCAGAGACACTTCATGCTAGGCTGAAACACTGACTGCCTTACAGATACCAAAACTCATTGAGTTCTCCTCTGACTGACATCTTCTTCCCCAAAGTGCTTATTTCTAACATATTTCTATATATTTCTAATATAAATATAGTTTCCATTGTTATCATCTAGGCCAGAATCTGTGAGTTAACCTAAACAATATGTAGTCTACTTCTTTTTGCCTCCTTCATTCTCTACAAGCAACTAGTCATCCTTAACCCATGAAGTCATCAGCCTAAATATTCTTTCCACATGCCCTATTTTCCCAGTTCCACTCAGTTCAAGCTTTTTCATCTTGCATCCCTATTTTCAGCTTATCACCTCCAAGCATTCTCCATACAACTATAAGAATAAGCTCATGAAAATGAAAATCTGAATGTTCTTTCAATTGCATTTGGCCAAGCAATGTTTCCTTATTGCTTATAACTCCTTTTTATAAAAAGCGATACATTTTAGGATCTTGTCCCTTACTTTGATCTCCAGTTTCACTGCCTTCCATTTTGTCCTTTTTGTTGTAAGCTTGTTATACAGAATACCTTATAATTAAGTTAGTGGTAATTCAAGATAATAAGGTCTACTAAGTTACATATTAAGTGATACAGATAACTGGGTACCAAATTAAGCCAAAACACCATCAAGAAATAACAGTGTTGATAATAAGTAAGGCACATCTTTCTGACTAGACTGAGGTCACAGCATAAATACTGTCATAAAACAGTGGCGTAAAATTTTATTTAGCACACTCTTTTATTATGCTAAACCTTAAAAAATTGCCAAATCAAAGGTCAAAATAGTTGAACATTGGCAATTGCCTTGGTTGCAACCTATTCTTTCTAGACTGTATTTCTCCTCCAAGTTTCTTATTCAGTTGATATATATGTATGCCTCTAAAGTAAAAATATTGAAGCTGTATGAACCCCACGAAATCATATTCTTATAGCTAATCCACTCCTGTGGATGTAAACCTGTTTTAGGCAGGGCCTTGTGATTAGGTTACTTTAGGGAAGGCATGACCCAGGGTTGGTCTTAATCCTCTTACTGGAGTCCTTTATAAATGGGATGAATATGGAGAGAGAGAGAGAAAAAAAAAAAGAAAACCACAAATACAGGAAGCTGAAAATGATGAAACTCAGAGGAGAAAGAAGAGACCAGCAAACGCCACCATGTGCTTTGCCACGTCACAGAGGAGTCCAAGATCACCAGCATCCAGTCTTCAGAGAGAAAGCATTGCCTGATGATGCCTTGGTTTGGACATTTTTCTCAGCCTCAAAAATGAGCTTGTAAATTAATAAATTCCACTGCTGAAAGCCAACCCATTTCTGGTATAGTGCTTTCAGCAGCCCAGCATACGAAAACTGATTTTGGTACCAGTAAAGTGGTGTGCTGCTATTGCAAACACCAAAAATTTGGGA
Source organism: Cabassous unicinctus (assembly GCA_029593785.1). NCBI lineage: Eukaryota > Metazoa > Chordata > Mammalia > Cingulata > Chlamyphoridae > Cabassous > Cabassous unicinctus. The sequence continues at coordinate 19,942 of JAQZBX010038330.1, read as the reverse complement.
ATGGCTTTATAAATAGGTAAGGGGTAGATCCTGGAAGAATTGTGAGGTGCTTGATAGAAAAGGCCTAGAGTGTTTTGAAGGGACTGTTGGTAGAAATATGGATGCTAAAGATACTTATGATGAAGCCTTAGAAATGATGAATGTTTCATTGTAAACTGGAAGAAAGGTAACTCTTGTTTTAAAGTGGCAGAGAATTTGGCAAAATTGAATCCTGGTGTCAGATGGAAGGCAGAATTTCAAAGTGATTAACTTGATATTGAGCTGAGGAGATTTCCAAACTAAATGTGGAAAGTGTGGCCTGGTTTCTCCTTGGAACTTATAGCAAAATGCAAGAGGAAGGGGATACGCTGGGCACTAAGAAAAACAGAAATTGATAGCTTGGAGATTTCTAAGCTTCCAGAAAACAAGTCCCCAGAGAATAGTGCTCCATGTGAGGATTTAACTGAACATGGAACTCTATCAGCCATTTCAGTGCCAGTCATGATTGGAAATGCAGTTATTCAGAAAGGATCTGTGGAAAGTCCTATTGTCTTAGGGCTTTGACCCATGTGTACCACATGTGAAACCCACAAGTTTTTTTTTGCGAGATATGTATGAATGGAACCACTGCCAGCCTGGAGTAAAAAGCGTAGATTGAAGGAAAAATGACTTCAAAAGCAGTTCCGTGGAAGCTGAGGTCTGGACTGAAGATCTCTTTTCAGGCCCAGAGAGTGGATTCACTCATGTAGGTAGAAAGGCTTAGTATACCCCAGAGCTTGGAAAAAGTGTACCTCCTTTCCCATTGTTCAGGAAGAGTGTTACCACCTCCAGGTTTTTCAGATGCCTAGGGGATTGCAGAGAGTCTGGCTGCCACCCCTATGCTTGAAGAGGATGGAGCCTAGAGTCTTGCCGCCAACCAGGTGCTCGACGAAGGTGGAGCTGAGAGCCTGGCCCTCACCCCAGTGCTTGAAGATGTTGAAGCCTTCTCCCCAGAGTTTGGGAAGAGCAGAACCACTGCACAGCACTTGGAAACAGTGAGGTTGCCACTGCATCAAGCCCTGAATACAAAGCATCTTTCTATAGATGGCTCTCAGACCTTGAAATCTAAGGGAGTATGCCCTGTAGAGTTTTGAAATTATTTGGGAGACATGACCCTGTTTTCCTTCCATTGTATATTGTATATCAGAAGCAGATAGCTTGTTTTCCAATTTTCACAGGTTCCCAGCCAGAGCAGAATTGTGCCCCAGGACAGACCACACCTATACCTGATTTATTCATTTATTATTTATTTATTAGGTAGAAAACTAGTTAGCTTACAGAAAAATCATGCATAACTTATAGAATTCCCATACATCACCCACCTCCAACACCTTGCATTGTTGTGGAATATTTGTATAACTGATTTTGATAAGGCTTTGTATTTAGTATTGTAACTAAAGTGATTTAAGGCTTTTGGGATATTGTAATGAAATGAATGTATTTTACATATGGAAAGAGCATGTCTTTTAGGGTGCAGTGTGATGGTTTGAAGCTGTATGTACACAGAAAATCATGTTCTTAAAGCTAATCCATTCCTGTGAGTGTAAATCTATAGTAAGCAGGGCCTTGTGATTAGATTACTTTAGTTTAAGGTGTGACTCAAGGTGGATCTTAATTCTCTTACTGGAATACTTTATAAATGATATAAATACAGAAAGAGAGAAGAGAAAGCCAAGGCAGAAGGAAGCTAAAAACAATGAAACCCAGAGGAGAAGGGAGAAACCAGATGATGCTGCCGTGTGCCTTGCCATGTAATAGAGGAGTCCAGGATCACTGGTAGCCAGTCTTTGGGAAGAAAGCAATGCCTGGTGATCCCTTAAGTTGGACATTTTTCTCAGCCTCGAAACTGTAAGCTTGTAAACTAATAAATTCCCATTGTTAAAAGCCAACCTATTCCTGATATATTGCTTTTAGCAGCCCAGCAGACTAAAACAAATATGTCTTTTATCTATTTACTTGTTTTCTTCTTAATATATTTCAAACACATTGATAGTGGGGGTCAGCAATCTTTTTCTGTAAAGGATCAGACAGTTTATATACATATATATATATATATTCAGCTTTGTGGGCAATACCTTCCTCTGTTGAAACTACCCAATTCTGCCCTTGTAGCATGAATGTAGCCACAGACTGTACAAAAGAAAGGGCTCGACTGTGTTGCAATAAAATTTTATTTTATAGATGCTCAATTTGAATATTATATAATTGTACATGTTACAAAATATCATTCTTCTTTTGATTATTTTTCAAACATTTAAAAATTGATCACACAAAAACATAAGTGGGCTTTATTTGGCCTGTGGACCGTGTACCTAATAACTTGAATCTCAAAAGGCTGCCCTAAAGTCATTTAAAGCATCTATCTGTTAGGAGCAAAAAGCAGATCTTTTGAATTTAATTTAAAATTTCCTTTGTAGTCAAATATTTTAAATTAAAACAGAAATCCTTATTAATTTTTATACTCTATAGCCAAAATATCACCACATTGCGAAAATTTAGGAAATCATAAAAATTTTCAAATTTACAACCCTCTCAATCACTGTTGCCTCAACACATATTTTTGCATATGCAGCAATTTTACTACACATATAACTTTTTTTTTTTAAAGATCTATTTCTATTTATCCATTTATTTATCCCCCCCTTGCTGCTTGCGCCCGCTGTGTCCACTTGCTTTGCATTTTATCTGTGTCTGCTTGTCTTCTTCTGTTACGTCATCTTGCTGCGCCAGCTCACTGCGCCGCGCAGGCCAGCTTTGCCTTCACCAGGAGGCCCCGGGAATCGAACTCGGGGCCTCCCATATGGTAAACGGGAGCCCAACCAATCGAGCCACAGCTGCCTCCCACACATATAACTTTTTATACTTTTAAAGTAATATCAGAAGGAAAGAGGTTATCAAATTTTAAATTTATTTTAAGTGAGGCCCTTACCCCCATGGTATTGATTGGTATAGAAAAATAGTAATCCAAAATATTTACTGCAATTGCTTAAACAAATTATTTGAGAAACCATGAGGATTAATAATCAAAAGAAATATTTTCAGGAATGAATATAGCAATTCAATCATTAAAATAAATATAGATTCCTCTCATTCTATATGTGTTAAATATTATTTTAAGAAAATAATCAAGTATGGAAATACACTATTTTAATATTTTTAAAGTGGATGTTTTCTTTGATGCTGTTATTTGTTATTTGCTACTGTTATTTCTTTAAGTAAAATAAATAGATCTACAGAATTATAAAATGTAATTAAATCTAAACAATATACAGAAGTTCTTTATGTATTTTTAGTAGTAAAATACAAGGAATGGTAAATCTTCAGAAAACATGCCTCTGAATTGAGTTCTTTCCCTTCTAAACTGGAAGAAAGAAATAATTAAGTAGATTCCAATTAATCTCAATTTGAGGCCCTCTGAATTTGCATGATAAATTCTTCACAGGCCCAAGAAAACATTATATCTTTCTTTACTTGCCCTTGTTTACTTTTTATTATGTTGAAAGGAATTTTGGCGGCAGAATGTGTGAGCTATTAAAGATATCACTGTCAGGAAAGATTTTTCTTCTGAAAATTGCTTACCAGTGATAAGCAACTATTGCTCCTGCAATTTGGTCTTCAAACCATCCAGGCTAATTACTTAATGTTACCATTGTCCAAAATCAATTAACCAGAGAGATAAAATACTCACAATGTCTTATGTCTTGCTCACAAACATGAAACTATAATCCTTGCTAGTCAATTAGACATGGGCATTAATAATATTTTAGTCAATTCTCATACTTTGCAAGAACATACTTACAAAAGTGTAAGAGGCTAACATTTAATGTATTTTTAAAAGCGCTGATTGTGATTATGATATTAAGATACAACATAAATATTTTAAAATTAGGTAGAAGAAAGTGGAAATAATAAAGCATATTAGGGTGTCTATTAGTAAATAAATAAAGGGATGGATGAAACCAAGGACTTGGGTTTTATTTCTAACTTTGTGATCAGTTTTCTGTGTAACATAGGCAATTTATGCTACTATTCAGGTCTCACTTATCTCAAACTAAAGGAAGAGAGTAATTAATTAGGATCTTAAGTTTGGAAGTGTCTTTAATAAATCTGTGTTAATGACTTTATATCTGTAGTTTGGATTTTAATGAAGTGTGAAATGTTTTGACACCAATAATCTATTAAACCTTGACTATATTTTAGCTATTTGGATATTTTTAGTCTTAACGGCATGCCTTGGACTAAATGGAGAAATAAAATGGAATATATCTTGCAATCTTGCACAAGCTAAAATCTATTTCATTTACTATTATTTTATAAGCAAAATTGTAGGTGGAGGAAACAGAGATTTATGTATAGATGTATTTACCCAGTAGTTACATAATGGCATCTCAAACTATCCATCACTCAGGTCAATGTATCCATGAAAAATTGCTGCTTTGGGACAGTTACTCAAGTAAGGCTTGAAAAAAAATAGCTCAATTTCATCTTTCTTTCTTTTTATGCTGTCTTGAGGTTTAAATAAAACTTTGAATTAAAAAAAATATGGAAGAATATAAGCCTAAATTGCTTTAAAGGAGGGTGTATGATCATCAAGTATACACTTCTTGTATAAGCAAACCACAGGAGATGTTATATTAATATAATATCAGTAGGACAGGATTGCCTCCTTTGGCTGTAGGAAAATGCATTGAGAGAAGCATGGACAGCTTGGTAAAGAATCCTGGGTCTCTCAAATCAATATTTAAAATAAAATGTTTAACTTTTCCATAAATATTATTACTCTAGTTCACATTTGTCCAAATGCTATAGGAATTCAATGTTTGAAGAAGTTAAATACCAATCAATGAGAATACTCATAAATGACTTCTTGGAAATAGGTCTAGAGCTAAGCTTAGAAAGATGAGTGGAATTTGGATTCTTGCAGGGTAGAGAGGTTCTAATTCCAAGTAAGAGGAATGGTGTGAGCAAAGCCAAAGAAATGGAAATATTTGTAAAATGTGAAGGAACTAATCAGAACAAAGTGAGGCATTATCAGAGAGAATCTGAAGTTGAGTACATTGACAAACAGTCAGATTATGGAAGGCCTTGAAAGTCAGCCAAAGGAGTTGACCTTTTAACTAACAATACTGAGAAATGACACAATTTTGAGCAGGCAAGTGGCACAATTAAAATGGTATTTGAGAAGGGTTAGCTTTCTAACAGATGCTGAAAACACTGGAAAGGGGAGTGGGAGTAATCAAATCACATAGGATGCTTCAAAACCCCACTGAACACTGTAATTTTTTTTTTTTCTCAAAGAAAATCAATTCCAAGAGCAGTGAAATATGGTACAAGATGGGATTTTACTGCTAGACCTGATGCTTAAGAGGCTTCATCTGACTCTCAGTTTATACCCAAATGAAGTTAGCACACAATCAAAGTAATATCTAATTCAAAGGATACAATTCAGATACTAAAAAAGAACTGTCTCTATGTTTGAAACTAATGTGGTAGTTAATTAGGATCTGTCAGTTACAGCAAAAACATGTTACAAAATTAGCTCAAAGAATTCATTTACTAATCAGTAACTTTCATTGCTGAACTTAAAAGTTTGCTTTTTAAGTAATACAAGCTAAAAAATCTCAGCTTATATAACATAGTTTTTGCGACTTTTTACTAATAGAAGAATGTTGAGACAAAAGTTATATATTTTAAACAATCCAAGAAAAAGTTTGTAGAGGTTAAAGTTCCAATGTTGTGTATAAAACTCAAAATATGCTGATTTCCTCTATACAATAAGGTATGTATTTTTAAAGATGAATAAAATCATCTTGGAGGTAATGATTATCTGTTAAAAATATAGGTGGTCACATTAAAGTGATACATTTTTACTTGTCTGAACTACACATAATAGGTGATATTAGAGCTACTCAAGTAACATTTTCTAGTTTTAAGCACTAATGAAAACTTGATAGAGGAATCATTGACAAAAAGGTAAGTGGCTTCTTGGCTCATGGATTTTGGCTCACAAAGGGAAACCAAAGCAAAGTAAAACAACAACAAAAATGCACTTCTTAGTAAAAGTATTTATACTGTTTTAAAAATATATTTTTTAATTTTATAAGCATTCCCTAATAAGAATTGAGTTGTGATTTATATTTAAAATTTTTGAATATGCCAGAACTTGAATTTAAAATTGAGGAAATAAACTTGAATTTGATGGAGGCTCAGATACACATATTCTTCTGTCATTTAATTAGCACTACCACCTGAGAGATTCAAAGACATTAATCCAGTTTCTTGCAATAAGAATAAGCAACTCCTGTCGAATCTTAGTAAACATGTATTCAGGCATTCATTTTCGAAGATAATAAAAAATAACAATCCTTTTGGAGATTATTATAAAATAAAATAAAATTTTTCTCTAGCAAAGAAAATTATTATTACATGAAATGTCATCCTAGACCTTATTTCTTTAAAAATACTATTCAATAAAATTGTGTTTTGGGGGGTATTTCTGATTAGTTAAGCCTAATATTAAATAGGAATTCTTTCAGAATCAATTAATTATATAGATGAACAAAAAAGGCATGTAGAGAGAGCAGATAGACACTAACCTCATTCACTGTGGCATAGTAGCTCTCATGCTTGAACGTGGGTGAGTTGTCATTCCTGTCTCTCACCACGATTCGCACTTCATGGTAGATAACAGTGCCCACTTTTTTGTTGATGCACTGGACTTGCACCACGATGGAATGTATGTTCATTGGTGGCTGCAATGTAGAAATTACATCTTTTAAAAAAACTGAAACTTCCCATCAAAGTACATATTCTTTCAACAAAACATTTTTCATACTTGCTTATTGTTAAAATATAATAATCTAGAATGATTTATCCCAAGGGAAGACAAATTATTTTATTGTTCATTTTGTATCTCAATCTACTAGGCCTCAAGTATCATTAGGTACATAGAGGAAGGATGATGGCTGCAACCACTAAACTAGTGCTGATTTGATAGGATGAAAGAAATTTTGACACTCCTAAGGATAAACAAGTGATGATTAATGATAAAATCCATGGGGATGAGAGATTGTATAATTTTGTGTTAATTTGTATTTTTGCTAAAATATTATATGTTTGTAAGTGATACAAATTAAAATGTAGATAACCAAAAGAGAAAAAAAAAAACAAAAAAACAACCACTCACAGTCCTACCAAACAAAATTAATCATCCTGTACATTTAAAAAGATATTTGCTACTTTTTTCCTCTCCTTAAATGTATTCCTCTGATACACACAGTGAATAATATCATCTGATATTTGTAAATGCAGGCTTACTATAGCAATTTGATGTACACTACCCTGCACCTCTGTTCCATGATTTAACAGATTTCCATAATAAGCATATAACAAAATTTATCTAAGTAATAATTATAACAAAATAGTTTAAATTGAAATTTTCTTTGTCATTAAAAACAAAATTTCAAGAAACATCCTGTACGTCGGTATGTTTCTAATTATTTTTATGAGAAATTCCTAATTATTCATAAATAATGCTCAGTTGCCTAATTATTTTTATGAGAAATTCCTTGAAGGTGAACAGTTTCATCAAAGGTGGCGTATATTTGTTCAGGTCGCATGGTTTTGACCTTGCAGAACTGGAATGCATGTCCACACCTATTTAACACCAGAGTCAGAATACTTAATAATACAAAATACTACTTGGTGATGATTTTAAAATCTCTTCCAAGCTTATAAAGTTTCCCTTTAAATATATCACTTTATCAGAATGACCTTTCCTGACCACCCCATCTAAAATACCATGCCCCTCCTTCCAAATTCCTCCCTCACTATTTTTCTTTAATGAATTTCTCATCCACCACTTGGCATATTATACATTTTGCATTATGACATGGAAATCCATAAAAGTTGGGGTGTTGCTTTGGCCATTACTATATTCCTACACCCAGGAACTGGTACTGTGCCTAAAACAGATAGGTATATAGTACCTGGAGTAAGAATGCTTGGGTTCTAGTTCTAAATCTACAACTTACTAACTTTATGACTAAGGAAAGTTGCAAAATTTCTCTGGGCTTAGTTGCCTCATCTCTAAACATGAGGATAATAATTACACTGTTGTCACAGAATTTTTGCAAATATTACATGGGATAATACTGTACCTGGGACATAAAAAACATGTAATGTAAATTATTCTTATTTATAAAAAGCCCAATTTTCAGAAAGGTATAAAATATGAACTAATAAACTCAGAATATATGATAAGTTATTAAATATTTAGCTTAAAACCAGTTAAAAGTATAATTTTGACACTGGGACCCAGGCTTATTGAGAAAATCACATTCCACATTTGTAACTGAGAAAATTGCTAAGGCAGTTGAATAGATTTGAACCTGGCTGAATAACTGTAAGTAGAAAGAACAAATTGAAGCATCATTTAACATACGGATGAAAGTATCTATGTTATGATATTCACTCCATTTCCTTTTTAATCACTAATATGAAAGAAGGAATTACAGTCATGTAGATAAAATCTGTGAATGTTACAGAAGCATACATGATACATTTTTATGATGAAAATCAATGTTCAAAATTATTTTAATAACTCAGAATCATGTTACAAATAAAATGATAACTGTTCACATAAATAAATTTAAATCCCTCTATTTATATTACAAAAACTCAATCACCAAAATGTAATGAAGGGCAACAGCATTAAGATGAAATTTAGTTATGTAACTTAGATCACTAAAAGCTGATTTTGGTTTAAGATGGCAGAGAGAAAAGCTTCAGGGCTCTTTTCCCCCAAGGAAGCCATGAACAACCAGTAAGAAGTGTCAGAAAACTTTTCTCAAATTTTCAGAAAGAAATTTTGACTGCAGCAACAGGGCAAGTGCTGAATCAAGAAAAGGGCTGCTTAAAAGTGGTAAGATCCCTGTCCTCTAGCTGGCCCTTCTCCCATGCCTTACCTGCTTAACTTAGAGCCTGCCTACAGGCCCAGTGTTGATTCCAGTTTCTGTTCCCAGAGGGAGAAGAGTAACCCTCTTGCACATACTCGGAGCATGTCTATCTGTCTGGTGGAAGCCTGAGGGACTCACCATCCTAGAACTTGCCAGCATGTAGAAGGTGGAATGCAGAGCTCTCCTACAGAACACTGTGAGAGAGCAATCAAGTGGCTGCCTGTGGCAAGGGATTGCTGGGTCTAGGACATACAGTGCAGTGCCCAGGACCGTGAGGAAACTGCTACCTAGGGAAGAGATTTGGAATTGGGTAAATGGGGGATTCCTAGGGTCAAAGGGACACGCATAAGACAAGATGCATGCTCACAAAAGAACAGGGAGGCTCCTACACTTTGGCCATGAAACTAAACTCTAAACACTTTGTATGGATAAACTCTGAAGGAGAGTCCTTCTCAAGTCAAAAGGCAAAAACTGGGAAAGTCTTTCCTTTCTTTGCTTTTTATTAGCTCCTGACATTCAAAGAAAGCTCTCTTTAAATGCTAGCTGAATACAACCTTAAGTAACAGATACCTCAGAACTTAAATTCAAGAGATGATACCTTAAAATATCAAAATGTCCAGGTTTCACCAAAAGATTATAAAACATACAAAAAGATGGGAAGTGATGATCCAGGCAAAGGAGAAGATGAAAACATTACAAACCATTACAAACGAGAGGGTCAGACCTAGGACATTCTAGACAAAGAGTTTAAAAAAAAATGGACCTTAATATTCGCAAAGAGCTAAATGAAAAAGTGGAAAAAAGACTATAGGAAATCAGGAAAACGTTAGATGAATGCAAACAGAATGTCAATAAAGACATAGAAATCATGAAATGGAATCAAATAGAGCTGAAGACCAGAGTAAAAGAATTTACAAATTCCCTAGAAGGGTTCAGAAGCAGATTGGAGCTGGCAGAGTAAAGAATCAGAGTACATGAAGATAAGACAATTGAAATCATGCAGTCTGAGGAGCAGAAAGAAGAAAAAAATAAAGAAAAGTGAACAGAGCCTGATGAACCTGTTGGAATCCCAGATGGAGAAAAAAGAAAGGAACAGAGAGAATATTCTGTAATGCCTGAAAACTCCTCAAGTTTAATAAAAGACATGAAAACTCCCCAAATTTAATGAAAGACACCTAAGATGCTCAATGAATTCCAAACAGGATAAACCCAAATAGACCCACATTGCACCACGTTATAATCAAACTGTTGAATGCCAGAGATAAAGAGGAAATTCTGAAAGCTGCAAGAGAGAAGCAACATGTTACATAAAAGGAAGCTTCAATAAGATAAAATGCCAATTTCTCATTGGAAACTGTGGAGGCACAAAAGCAGTGGGAAGACATATTCAAAGTGCTGAAAGCAAAAAATTGCTAATCAAGAATTTTACATCTGGCAAAACTGTCTTTCAAATGAGGGAGGGGTTAAGACATTCCCAGATAAACAAAAGCTAAGGGATTTTGTCACCACTAGACCAATCCTACAAGAAATGTTTAAAGGAGTTGCAGGTTGAAATAGACTGAAGACACATGAAGAAATAAAGATCTTAGGTAAAGATAATAACATGGGTAAATATAAATACTAGTACTGTTGTATTTTTATTTATAACTTGACTTTTTATTTCCTACAGGATCAAAAAAAGCAAATGCACAAAGTAAATTGGTGATTTTTATGCTCATAATGCATAAACATGCAATTTGTGACAAGAACTATAGAAAGGTGGGGAGACTGGGGCACAGACTCGTTAAAGTTAAGTTGGTATCAAAACCAACAAGATTAATAGAGATTTAGGATGTTAAATTTACCCCATGGTAACCATGAAGAAATTATCAGAGAATATGCAAACTCATAGAGACAGAAAATACAGTACAAGTTGCCAGGGGTAGGGTGCAGGGGCATTGGGAGTTATTGCAAAATGAGTGTTGTGCTTCTGTGGGGGTGTGAAGGGAAAGTTCTAGTAACAGTTGGTGGTGACAGTAAGTACCAGGTAAGCATACTGATTAATTCCATTGAATGGTATGCTTGGGAGGGATTGAGATGGGAAGACATGTTTTATATATGTATCCACAATTTTTAATAAAGAAAGAGAAACAAATGATAGTGACAATTAAATGTAATACATGATACTGGATGGGACCAAAGAATAGAGGAGAAAACGTTCAAAAGGACATCATTGGGACATTAAAAAGTTGGAATATAGAATTTAAGCTTTTTATCAATGTTGACTTTCTTGAATTTGATAACTGCACTTAAGTGATTGCATAAGTGAACATTCTTGTTCATAGGAAATATGCATGGAAGTATCATATGTTCAAGGAATATAATGTGTGCAAGTTTCTCTCAAATTTTCAGAAAATAGATAGGTAGTTATATGGATGGATGGATAGAGAGATAGGGCGATAGATAGAAAGATAGATGATAGAGGTAGAATAAGGCTAAGGTGGCAAAGTGTTAAAACTGGCGGATCTGGGTGTGTGGGAGTATGTTGAAGTTCTCTGTATTGGGTGTGTATCTTTGTAACTGTCCTGTAAGTTTGAAATTATTTCAAAATAAAAAGTTAAAAAAAAGCCGATTTTATTGATTTACCTGGAACACCAATGAAAATTTCATATTCATTAATATATGTATCAGATGCAGAGATAGGCAGGTTATAAAAGGAACATTTTAAGGGTAAATAGGATATGCTGTCTGCACACCTTAACAATGTATGATAACATTTGAGAATGTTTAATCTAAAGAAGAGAACATTTGATAGCTATTTGAAGGTTGTTATGAAAAGTTCTATGAGACTATTCCTTGTCATTCCAGATAATAGGAAAGAATAATGAATAAAAAGTATCACTAATCTTATGCTTTCAATAGGAGCAAGGGTTTTCTATTCAAAGTGCTGTAAAATACAATGCACTATCTTCTAAATTGAGTTCCATCACTGAAAATCTGCTAGTTTGAGTCAAAAGATCTTTCTAGAAGGACTAGAGTTTAGAGGTTTTCTAAAGAGAATTTGAACTATTTGACTTTCATCTTTACCAGCAGTTCTAAGATGTTTGCTTTGAAAGACTTTTTTTAAGGTCCTGCAACTTTCAATGGTGAAGTGAAAACAGAATAAATACTTGTACTATTAACCTTCGACAAACCTCTTGGAAGACAAGCAGGTGAATTATGTTCTTCTAATGCCATTTATCTTCTAAATATGGCAAAAGAGACCTATAAAGCCATTCCACCTCAACTTCTAATTCTACCTTGAGTGGTAGCATTGGGACAGAAAGTTCACAATCATTGCAAATAGAGGATCAAATATACTGTGCACTAAGTTCCCACTTAGTCCTGCTCAGTACCATAAATTAGATAAACCAGGTCACCTGAAACCATTGTCACTCTCAACTTCAACTCCCTGTGCAACTGTTAGTAACATGGATGGAACTTAGCTGGCCATAAATTTCAACAATAATGGATCACACTGAAGGCTAGAATTCCCTGTGGCTAATATATAATACACATTGTAATCCTGCATTGGAGTGGATTCTATTCTGCAGTATAAGAAGATCATAAATACATCAAATGCAGTTCTATGTTGATTAGTAAGAGTTTAGGGACTCCAAAATGCTTAGGGATGTGTTAGGGAACTTTTGGGTTTTCTTTCATAACTGGTGGCAAAAGTAGGTCACAGTAATTTTATCTTCCTCAATTTTCTTTAATCACTACACCCATGAAACAAAGAAGGAAAAGAATTGGGTATACATTGTGTTGAATTAGTTAAAACTACCATTTATATATTCCTAGACATGCACACTCTTCTCCCAGTTTAACACCAAATGTAAGATATGGGCTATAGTTAGTAACTGTATTTTGACGATGCTCTTTCATAGTTTGTAACAAATGTTTCACAGCAATGCAAGGTGTTAGTGATGGGGTGATATATGGGAAACTTGCATAATGATATTTATATTAGCTTTGTAAGTTCACAACTTTTACTATACACTTATTGATTATGTATATTCATGCATGAATTATATACTGCAATAAAATTTTATTTTAAAAAATCAATGCTTAACATAGTACTTTGAATGTGTACCTGCATATTTGCATATCAGTATGTATGTGTATGTATGGATTTTGATAAGGATAAATAAAGTTCAGGAATTATATACACTAACAGTAAAAGGAGGTTAACTTTTAAAAGTGGGGCTGGGAGAAGGAAGTAAGGAAAGAAAAATTTCCAACAAATATTTGAAGAAATTAAAAAATAAAAAAATAGAACATTTTATTGAGTTTTTCAGTCACCCAGGATTCAACATGTAAAATGAGATGTAACTAGTGTACATTATGGCATACATCTTCAACCTAAGGGGAATTGGGCTTTTCTAAAACTCACAGCACTTGAGACCTATGGAAAATAAACTTTAACAAACTTGAATAGGAATCAATTTTAACTTTCAAAAAGTATAAGCAAAGTTTATCCATTCCTCAGAGGAATGAATGTTTCTTGTCATGATGTTTCCTCCTATGTGTTTATTATCTGAACAAAATGAGGAATATTCACTGCTGAATAAATAAACTGGAAGACAGTGAAAGGAAATAAGAAATAGTGTGTGCTAGAAAAAAACAAGTAAAGAATAAGCTTAAAGGAAATGGCTGACTAGAGTCGTGTGTTCTTCACAAATTAAGCTTTTCACAATGAAGAGCATATTTACAGAAAAAGTTGCCTGTAGAAGGAAGCTTGGGTTTGAAAATATAATTAAATATATGAAATATTGAGATAAATTTGTAAATATTTCACAATGAGTAATTAAGGATATTCAGTTTATTTAAGAGTAGATATTTTTATATGCAAAATCCAATATGTGGTGGGATTAATATGATATAGTCCTTGTATGCAAAGAGTAAATATTATAAAGTTGACATGAGATGAACATAATTAAAATGGAAGTTTTAAAAAAAAAACAAGAGTATTGAAGGCTATAGAGTTTGGAGCAAGAAAACACGTATCTTTGTTAACATTGGTAAATATTCCATATAGAAAGTAGCATTTAAAATATGTTCCATGTCTTCTGGCAGGTAACACTCAAATGATGATGTGGAGTAGAGGTGATTTCAAAGCATTAGGTTCAAAAGAATATCCATGGAGACATGTAAGATAAGGAACAGTTCAATTTTCTTAGATACTATTTGTTTCTATATAAGGAAATGAGATAGGCAGGCTGAAGCTTGATTCTAGAGAACCTTATGAGCCAGATAAAACAGTTTGCAAAGAAAAGGCTCCTATTGACAAGATCAGAGCGATGTTTTGGAGCACTGAATAGAGAATAGATAAGAAAGATACTAGAGACAACAAGTAGGAGGTGCCCAAAGTTTCAAGTGAGAACAAAAGCGAGCTTGTAATGAAGTTAGGGTAATGGATACAGATTCAAGGCACACTATGGAGATAAAACTACTAAAATTAGCAGTTAAAAGATATTCAGGGTAGAGAATAGCTCTTTGTGCAACTACCAACTTAGACTCTGGAAGAAGAGAAGTTAATATGTTTGGGGATGTCATGAACACAATCCCTCTCTATTCAGAAGCTTTTAAAATTTTGCCCAGTGGTCTGTGATAAGTATTACAGGACTGTACCAGAATCATATTTTTTCTTCCTGCTATTTTAATGTCAATTATTGTTATCATCAATATTATTTCATGAGAAATATTGGTTAGAGAAAATTGGTCAAGTTAGACAATAATTTGGCATTTTAAAGATTCTTATGTGATACTTCTTCATTACGGAGCCTCTTCATTTTCAAGCCAGGCAACATATTCTGGTCGTGTTATCATTCATGAATATTCTTCATTTTCCACCTTCTCCTTTTCTTTGAATGAAGATTTATGTAATTTTCATAAACATGAATAAAGATAGGAATTAAAAATGATGATTAGGGAAAGACTTATGAACCACACCTGAAAATTATCACAGTTCATATTGATAAATCTCATAAAATTCTGGCAATTAAATAAAAATATTTAATTTATCCTCAGAAATTTTTATGAAGTTGTTTATTAGATAATTTTTCAACATTTAACTTGAAAAATATTTATGTTTACATTAAATTTGCCTTCAATTCCATGTAGATATGATTATTCAAATGCTCCCATTAAGAGAGAGATTATGGCCTCTATGATGAATAAGGTGTAGAAAACATGATTTAGGATGTGTTCTCTGGAAAATACAGTCTATAAGCTGTTGCTGAAAGGCCAGGTCTGGTTAAACATGGATCAACCACATGACCTGCTTCCCTGGCTACAACTGACTCAAGCCTTTGAGTACTTAGATGTTCTCTCTCACTAAATTAACAAAACACAGTAAGTAGTTAGTCTGTAGTTTATAGAGAAATTGAATAAACATTGGAAGTTTATAGAGAAATTGAATAAACACCCCAAACAGCAAAAGCCAATTCCAAACCAAAGAAAAGGGGGGTGGGGGGCAAAAATATAAGTGAACGACGGAATCTAATCAGCAAAGAGAAGAATATAGCAGACACAGAGAAAGGCAGATTAGAGAACTTGTGATCCAAGGCCAAGTAGTTTTCTCTGTTCTTGATAAATTTCCAGTTCTCCTAAAACCAAATTATGTTTCATTTTTGTGATATTGTCTGAGTTTGACAGGATGCTATGATAAATACCACACAATAGGTTGGCTTAAACAACAGGAATTTATTGGCTCACAGTTTCAGAGGCCAGAAGTCCAAATCAAGGCCTTGGCTAGAAGGCTTGTTTCTTTCTGAGGTTCCTAGCATCCTGGCTAGCTGGCAATCTTTAGGGTTCCTTGGTTCTGATCCCTGCCTCCTGTCACATGGTGATGTCCTCTCCTTTCTCTTCTTGGTTCTGTTGACTTTTGGCTTCTGACTCCTTCCCATGGCTTTCTCTATGTCTGAATTTCTTCTGCTTCTAAAGCATTGCAGTAATTGGCTTAAGACCCATCCTCGTTCACTTGGACCACACCTTAACTAAAATAATATTTTTAAGAGGTCCTATTTACAATGGGTTCACATACACAGGAATGCAGATTAAGATTAAGAATGCATCTATATTGGGGAACATAATTCAATCTACTATATTGACATTTTAAAAATATTTTCCCTCATTGACTTGAAGTCATTTGAGGGCATTTTCTGTGCCTTTCTTACAAGCCTAAGAACATCAATTAAAATTAGAATGATCTTAGAAAATTATTGTTATATGTCAAGGACTCAGTGGAAAAATTTCCATTAAGAAAAAATTTCCAGAGCATTGTTCCACTGAGGATGATTAAAATAAATTCTAGCCCGAAGATAACAATATGGAGCTTTGACAGTCACTAGTAGGGTCAAACTCAATTGTTGGTTCTGTTTTGCTTTTCAGAGCATTCACATTTTTAATGATACACAGAATTCATAAAACAAACAATGCAAAGAATTTGGGCAACAATCTAAAGAATTACATTCCAGATACATTTTCTGTATTTTAAAAGAAAATACAAATGTTTGGGTATTTTTTTGTTAATAATACAATTATCCAATAATAATACATATTTTATAAATACTTAGCTTTTGATGAAAACTATATGTGTTTTACATTAAATGGAATTTAAATATATTAGGAATATTCACACATTTATATTCAGACTGCACTATTTACAAATATAATCTATATGCAAAAAATGGGCCCTTACACATTTTTCAAATGAATTACCTGTTATATTTTTATAGGAAATATTAACTAGTAGCACAGAGAAGTATGTCCAAGAAAAAATATCTACTAAATCATATATTCCAAATCAGTATGCACGATGTTAAACAATAAAATGAAAACAAACAACAGTTCCCCAAAAAAGACTAAAGTCATTTCAAATGCATAAACTGTACAATTATTTTATTTCAAACACTGCAATTATTTAGCAATAGTGGCAGGGAAGTATATTGCTACAACATATTGGGAGGACAGTTTAGTAAAAGTCACTGATCAGTAACTTAATGAATTTACAAAATAATAGGACAAGCAAGCAAAGTTTCATGTACAAATTTTTTCAATGTAGAAATCTGTAATCATCAAGAATGGCAAAAAAACTCAATGTTAAAAAACTGACTGATTGAAAAAATATTTCTGATTTATTTATGCAGTAAAATTCTATGCAGCCATTAGAAGTGATTACATAAATACATATTCATTCACATGGAAAGATTTATATTACAAGTTACAATAATATTTAGTGTGAAACAATTTTAATGAAAAAGTCTTATAAATACACCTGAACCTACACATATATATAAGAAATAACATATGGCAGGAAAAATACTAAAAGTCATTTTCTCTATATGGGAAAACTACTTTCATATATAAGCTTTTTATTTTCTGAAGTGTTTACCATATGTTTATATTATTTTACTATTAAATAATATTTTCCTGTTTTGATTAGATTTTGATTTAAAAGCATGGCTTACCACAGTACTTCTCTAGAAACAATGGTCTATGTATGCTTCAGACAAAATGGATGGGTCAAGGATTTTCAGGAAAACAAAAACAATTACACTTTAAAGCATAAATCTCTAAAAGCACTATGGCTGCAGAAAGAGCAATTCACAAGAAGTCAAAAACTTCAAAGCTAATATAGGGCACAGTGAATTACACGAAAATAAGACATTGATTTGAGATTTATTTTTTTCCAAGTCACATGAAGATCAATCACTTTCTATTATAGGAATGTGGCAGGTATCTAATACCTAAAGAAAACTCATTAAGACAAGAAGTTACTCCAGTGAGATTGCCTATAAAAGTATATATGTGGTAAATCAGCATCCCTTTTCTTAGTTCTATTTAGAATTATTAATTTTGAGATGTGAAATTCTCTAACATTTTGAGACTAAGAAAAACAGGGAGATTATTTACCCAAGGCAAAAGCTGTAATTTGGCTTCCAGATAACCTTGGTAGTCAGTGAAACCCCTGAATTTCATTGAAAGTAATTTATGTGCTAATAAATATTTTTTTTATTGAGAAATGGGTCTATAGATTTAATCAGTATCCTGATAGTGTACTCCACTTCAAAAAGATGAAGGCTTAATACCACATTCATAAGTCATAAATTATATTTCAGCTTATTCTTATCAGTATTTCCTTGACTCACGGAAGTTTATTACTTGGGAATATCAAGGGTAGACCTGCAAAGAAATGTTTTTTAATGACCCAATTCATCTCTGGCATATTGTAACATAAGGCTTATTTTCCTGTTTTTCATTTTATGGTTGTCATTAAATTGATGGCCTCCATTTTATAAGGAAGAGAAGAGACAGACACACAGACACAGAGAGGGAACACCATATGAAGACAGAGGCCAAGGCTGGATGATGTGTTTACAAGCAAAGGCCTGCCAAGGATTGCCTACAATTGCTGGAGCCCGAGAGAGACATGCAACTGATTCTTCCCTAGAGACATCAGTGGGAGCATAGGCCGCCAATCCCTTGATTTCAGACTTCTGGCCTCCAGAACTGTGAGAGAATAAATGTCTGTTGTTTTAAGCCAACCAGTTTGTGGTAATTTGTTACGGCAGCCCTAGGAAAGTAACCTATATCCTCAATCTTCAGTTTTCTAGATTGAGAGCATTCTTAGTATTACTATATTTTGCTCTAAACCAAAAATATTTTCCTCCTCAGTCTTTCACTTTTAACGCTGCTAGTAAAGAAGATAAAGGAACAGCATCCTTCAGTGCATCCACAACTCTATCTTCCATGATCACAAGTCCTATTTGGAAAAAGAAAAAACGCTGCAAAATACCTCTAATACTAAAAGGCTCAATTCCTATACCTGTTTTAATTCACGTTTAGTAAGCCACACCACCAGGTGAAAGCACGTGGATAGGATGGTAATTTTAAATCTTTGGCATGACATTCTTTAACCATCAGGCTTATCTTCACTGTTACTAAGGTTCAGATCATGTTTTATTTTGCCATATTTCAACAAGTGAGTTTGCCAAATTACCAAATGTTAAATATGTTATGAGTATGGGAGCATTCTTTAACAGATTTTTCCTCTGCAATATTCATTTAATATATAAAACTTTTAGTCACCCTGGTCTCCAGCACCTTTAGCTAATTTTAGTTAGATGGATGCCAGATGTCATCTGATAATACCTTTGCTTACAAACTATCTTTGCAGGTTTAATATGACCATACCACTCCTAACACAAAAGAACATTTTAATAGAAAGTAAATCATCTTTTATTGCTGAATTAAAGAACCAGCCTGATGCTTCTTAAATGACAACTGCACAAACTTTTGCAATTATTAGTTTCAGGTCAAATAAATTTTAAAGGTGTTTCCATGATACCCTTTCACTTTAGCCGATATCCAAAAAACTGCTGCCTTTATCAGATTTGAAAAATAACACCAATAAAAAGTATTATTTTTAAAAGTGACGTTGATATTTGGTCAGTAATAATTAAAATAACGTTATAGGCTGGGGATATTGGCAAAATTTATTTATACTAAAGGGTATCATTTCTCTCTATTCATAGTTCAGGCTTAGAAGTTGGACTTTTTATATCCAATGAAGAAAAGATGATTCTATAGAAAAAGTAATTTATCAGTAATACAGTAGGATTTTAAATCAGCTATTAGGTGATACAAAAAGGAAAAAAAAATATCAAGGAAATAAAGTATAAAATGGCAGCAGTCTAAAACAGGTGAATTCTCTATAATGCTCCAAAGATGTTATATTTTAAAATTCCTATGACCTCAATGTTCCTAATTAAGTTCTTGTAAAGGATGCCCTGTGACTAATGCTGGTGGGAGGAATCAGTGAGTTGCAGATGCAATGCAGGTGCCATTGGCCAGGTTATTCTCAGGAGGCTATGGCAGCTCTTCTGAACTGTCTTTATCCTATTTTACATCTTTTTAGCCACCCAGTCTAAGGTGTAAACTATGGG
>JAQZBX010038329.1:0-23447 GCA_029593785.1 Cabassous unicinctus | reverse complement strand
AAAGACAGACAAAAACAAGATGACATACGAAAACCAAAGAATAAAATGGAGGAAGTAAATAGTGCATTTACAGTAATATCACTGAATGTAAATGGATTAAACTCCCCAATCAAAAGATACAGACTTACAGAATGGGTAAAAAAAACATGAGCCATACATATGCTGCTTACAAGAAACTCACCTTAGACCCAGGGATACAAACCGGCTGAAAGTGAAAGGTTGGAAAAAGTTACTCTACGTGAATAGTAACCAGAAAAGAGCAAGGGTAGCTATACTAATATCAGACAAAACAGACTTTAAATGCAAAAAAGTTATAAGCGATACAGAAGGCCATTATATATTAATAAAAGGGACAATCTACCAGGAAGATATAACAGTCATAAATATCTATGCACCTAACCAGTGTGCCCCAAAATATATGAGACAACTCCCTGAGCCCCTGCTCTATTTTTTTTCCATTCTTTCCAATTTCAGCTCTGTTGTCTTCTGTGCCATTTATTCTTCTATCAATTCGAGTCTGCTGTTGTATGCCTCTAATATGTTTTTTATCTCACTTATTGTCTTTCATTCTCGTGAGCTGTTACTTTTCTATTCAGGTTTTCAAATTCTTCTTTGTGCTCACTCTGTGTCTTCTTGATGTCCTTTATCTCTTTAGCCTTATTGTCTTTTAACTCATTAATTTGATTTTGGAAATTTGTATGCATCTCATTGATTAGTTCTCTCAAATCCTGCATCTCTTCTGGGGCTTTGATATATTCCTTTTCTTTGGGCCATTTCTTCCATTTTCTTAGTATGGCTTGTAATTTTTTGCTGATGTCTAGGTATCTGATTAGGGTGGTGAGTTTACTCAGATGCTCAATTTCTCTCTCTTTCATAGGGATTTAGTCGGGGAGGCTTTGTGTCACTGCTTGTCTTTGATTCTTGGTTCAACCTGTTCTGGGTCTTTAGGATTGTCCGTTAGTTGCTCAAATCTGGACCATGGACCCAGTAATGGGTTGCAGACCCACTTGCAGGGCCTTGAGGAGGGAGGCTGTAAAGGCCAGGAAAAAAAAAAACACTATTTATTTTTAATTTCTGCAGTGAAATTCCTTGGTCTGCCAGCAAATGGAGATTTTGGGCAGCCCTCAGTTCAATGCCTGTTCAGAGTGTGTTTGCTGCAACAGAAATCAACACGATGGAGGATCCTGCCTAGAAACTAAGAGCCTCGTAATTCAAACTTTCTCAGAAGCTGTTCTCACCTTTGTTGGCAGCCACCTCCTTTTCCAGGGTAGGAAATAATTCCACTCCCCTCTGCATCCTCAACAACCAGTCCTGGGCAGTAGAGAGGGAGACTGAGAGGGTCGGATCTCTTTAGTCCCATGCTGGCTCCCAGGGCAAACAATGGTATGGCCCTACCTGGCCTGGAAGGGCTCACGGGACACAGCAGACCAAATGTGTGTGTGGGTCCAAAGCTGAGTCAGCTTTAGGCTATGTCCTCCTCTCTCCCCTTTCCTGGGGAGATGGAGCCCTGAGGCCCCCTTTGTCTGTAGCCACAGGCCCCAAGGCCTGAGAATTCAAAAGTGTCTTTAATGTGGGGGAAGGCACAGGCAGTTGGAGCTGATGCTTTTAACTCACTGTTTTGCCACCACAGATCTTTTCCTTTGTCCCTTCAGGGCAGTGTCCAGCCTTCTCCTGGTGACCTAAACTCTAGGCTTCTTTCCAGGAAATTTCTGCCTGTCCTCTCACTATTTTTTGGGAGAGAAGAGAGTCCCATGTCTTTATAGTCTGCCATCTTCCTGGAAGTCCTCTATGTTTAACTTTTGCGGGACTACCTGGCTGTTTTCCAAAGCAACGGCACCATTATGCTTTCCTACTAGCAATGTATGAGGATTCCAATTTTTCCACCTCCTTGCCAACACTTATTTTCCATTTTTAAAATTGGTTTGGTATCAAAATGAATTGTCCGTAGACAGATGGGCTTCTTTCTGGACTCTCGATCCTATGCCAGAACTGTCTTAATTACTGTAGCTTTGTAGTAAGTGTTGAAATTGGGATGTGTTTTTCAACTTCATTCGTTGTCGATTGTTTTGACAAATCTTGTCACATCTTGTTTCATTGCTTTTCCAAGTCCCTTGCATTTACAGTTTGGATTCAAACTGCACATGTAGAGGGGCGGTTGTGGCTCAAATGGTTGGGCGTCTGTCTCCCATATTGAGGGAACTGGGTTCAATCCCCAGGACCTCCCGGTAAAAATAAAGAAAAATATAGAAGGTGTGTAGGCTGGCAGGCCCTGTGCGTGGATGTGCCGTCAGGCCCCCCGAGCAGGTGAGCCCCCCAGGCCCTGCACGTGGGTTTGCCGCCAGGCCACATGCGCGGGTGCACCATCAGGACCTAACGAGCCACATGGCAAGATGATGAATTAACAGGACAGTGACACAAGGGAGAGCCAAGACGAGACGTGCCGAAAAACCAGGAACTAAGGTGGTGCAGGCAGTAGGATGCCTCTCTCCCACATCAGAGGTTCCCAGGATCGAATCCTGGTGAAGACAGAAGGATGAGAAGAGAGGGCAGGAAACAGACACAGAGAATTGCCCAGTGAATGGACACAAAAAACAGCAAAAATGGGGCAGGGGGTAAAAATGGATAAAAGTAAATAAATTGCACAGGTATTACATAAATACATTTTCCCTATGAAAATCTAAAACATGAGGGTTGTCCTTTTAACAATCCTCATCCAAATCCCCCTCCCACTTTCCATATATACTATTAAAAGTTTTCTTAATTTATAAACTATGCTTATAGGATATTGAATTTTTAACTTAAACTGCAAAATAAATTCACTAAGTTTGGATTAAGTGATCCCATCACTTTGTAAATTATGGAGGGTCTTCTGTTAGCCCCTTGGGTCTAAAAAAAAAAAGGTCCCTAACAGATTCAAATCGAAACACAACACAGAACCAGCACCTTGAGACAGCTCCTCTTAGAGAGCAGCATACACCCTGCAAGCTGCTAGCACCCCATCGGAACTGGGTAACCGAAGCCTGTACACAGTGTCCATGCTGCACGGGCCTCATGTCTCACATACACACACACACTTTTGTCTTCCGGCATCCAGTGCTCACTGCTTGTTCAGCATAAACTGTAACACCAAAATCTGTTCTTACGATTAATAGCGCTCAAAGTCTAGGATTTTGGATGTGTTTTGAAGATGGAGTCAGCAGGATTCTCTGAAGCACTGGATTTGGTGTGAGAGAAGAGAGGAGCTAAAGAGGCCTCTGAGACCTTAACCTGAGCAGCTGAAGATGGACTTATGGCTGAGTTAGGGCAGGCTGAGGGTGGAGCAGGCTTTGAGCTAGTCTGGTGTTTGGGAGGAAATCTGTGTTCAGGAGTCACCAGCTCCCGCAGTGCTGTTCGTCTTCCATTGACCCGAAGCTCTGAAGAAGTCCCCTGTAATTGAGTGTTAAGTGTCTCATTGACGTGACGAACTGTTGTGCTTTGTGTCGATATAGTGCTGGTTTAATTTTTAACGTTGAGCATATAGTTCCCGTTTTCTAAGAGTTCAGATAATGACAACGAGCAAACCAGGACGACCCAGATATCATTGAAGACGAGGACTAAATTACTGTTATTTTAGTGACAGACAGAAGGACACATACAAGTGGATAAGAGGGGAAAATAACCAAACATCACTGGGAGTGGGCCTGGCAGAAAAGGGGATGTGAAAGCAGAGACAGCCAGCCTCACAAGTCTGGGATGAGACAGGCAAGTACTAATCAATCAAGAGGACTTTTTCCTTCTTTTCTCACCAAAAAAACCCACCAATGCTCAGTTGAAAAGTGGCCACTGAGTTGGCTTGGCACACCATAGGAAGAAACACATTACCATGTGGATTCCCTGCTTGCTCTAGGAAATGTCCTGTGGGCAGCACAAAAAGGGGGATTTGCTAATTGCTGTGTTGGCGCTTACCAAGACCACGGCGACGACCACGCCAAACATTTCCCCTAACTTTTAGGGGCTTGATAAGCAAAGCTCAAAGTCAGTGAGTTCCACATTTGACTGTTCAGTTTTACCACTATATATAAAGTCTTCAAGGCTGCAGGCAATTTGGAGAAACATAATTGGAAAAGGAAACAGAAAGCATTAAAAATATCTTATTGAACGCGTTACTATGAACCAAATATATTGTGTAACATATCTTGATTAAAAAAAATGTATATGCATCCAGAAGTCAATTGAGAAATGTATTCATCTGTGTTTACTTTTCAGTTTTTACTTGTTTATGTCCCCCATCAGCACCTTGACCTGCTGCAACACAAAGCGGCACCTTCAGTGGCTCCTCTCCTCACCACCTTTAATATGGTTTGGCCTCAGGACATGCTGTGATCAATAGAACGTGGTGTAACTGGTGTGAACTTGAGTCCTCAGGGTTCTGGGACCTCAGACAGCCCTTGAGGAAGCTGGCACAGCCACTGGAGAGAGGGCCTGTAGGAATGTTTTAACTCAAGTCCGTTCTAATCAAGCTTCTTTTAGTTGCATGGGGCTGAAAGCCACTCAAGCTAACTTGAGTCAAGGGGCTTGGCTAAAAACACACAGATCTGAGGGCTCAATCCACAGCCCAACAAAACTAGACCTGGGAACAAAGTCGCCAGACCCCAGGCAGCCTTCCCAGGCATCCCAGAACTGCTCGCAATCCTCTCCACCACATGGTTCTCCCGTCTTGACCACCTGGAACATAGCAGCTTCTGCAACCCTGGCTGCAGGTGGCCCCCCTTGCTCCTGGAGCCGAATGGCACCTTCCTCTGTCTTGGAGCCCATGTGCCTATGGGCCTCCCCAGCCAGAGCACAGGCCTTGGGCTTTGAATGGCAGGTCCGGTAAGCTCTTGCCAGCCACCCCCAAGCCCCAGGAGTGGGGCCAGTTCCGGGGAGAAGTGACTTGTCTGAACCATGGCTCTGGGTGCAGGACATGGACACGCCCAGCTGAGCCCTGCCCTCTGGGGTCTCCCTGCCAGGCACATGTGATCAAGCAGCTGTTTTAAGAAGCTGCAGCCAGATCAGGCAACTCTGCTGTGTGTCCTACACAGCCTCCCAAAGGTGCTGTTCTGAGCCTGAGGCCCCTGCAACACTGCCTTGACCATGCAGCCTTCCCCGCTGACTCCCTTCTACACACCCCACCAGCGTGTGGAGTCCCTGCCCAAGTGGACTCTGCCTAGAATTCTCAGGGGTGCTCCTGGAGGAACACCAACCACGACAGATCAGAAGCCCTGTGTAGCACTTAAGCTGTGCCCTCCACCTGAGACGTTCCCAACAATAAAGCCAGTGTTTTCTGAACTCAGGAGAGGTACACCATCAACTGGCCACCTCGCCATCCTGAGCCCAGGCCCTCAGGAGCCCTCAGTAGGGAACTGGAGACTGTAGAGTGCAAGGGAGTAGCAGCTACAGGAAACGGAAGAGAGACCATCCTAACACTGGGCAACAACGGCACACCCTGCCCCTCCAGACCCTGCTGCGGCCAAAGGAAGCTGCGCAGACCGAGCACGGAGGCTTCGGCCCAGTCGGCTCTCCTAGGACCCCCTCAGGAGCTGGAGGCAGAAATCAAAGCCCGGTACACAAAGTCTTTATTTACTGGGAGTCCTAATGTCCAGGGCCCAGCTTCCCCCAGGATCTGCCTGGGCACTCGGTGCACCCCGTGGTCAGTCACTCGTGATCAGCCTTCCTGCAGCCGAGAGTCCTCAGGAGTCAGGAAGTGGCTGTGCCTGTGGAGAAAGCACATCAGCATCTGCTGACACCCATCCTGCACCCAGCCCCGGGGTCACTGCTGGGGAGAGGACCCAGATCCTGGCCATCTGCATGTGAACAGGCCAGCCGCGGTGACCTGTCCCAGGAACTGGGAACCCAGCAGTGGTACAAGAGGCACAAGGCCCTGACTCTGGGGAGCTTCCTAAACACAAGTGACAACAGAACACTCTGTCAACCGGTGATAAATCCTATGCAGAAAGAGAGACCAGGACGAGGAGCAGAGGTGTTGGGGGCTGGAGGTGCGGGTAGTACTTTAAAGGGTCGGCTACAAAATATGCCCTTCACATCATGCTCTGTAAGATGAAAGTGTGCATGTGCTAGCTACTTTGTAGAAGAGAGGAGACAGACTCTCACGGCCCCACATTAGGGAGGAAGAGCTATAACCGGGATGGCATCACCAGGAAGGACAGGGCGGTCGTGAGTGAACCCGGGCTGTGGGGAGGCTTTAAAGGGGAGGGTGTGATGCCCTGGCCTGCAGGGCGGGGAAGGCCACAGGCAGAGCCTGTCTCCCTGCCCAGGGAGGGAAGGAGCACCTGGGCCTAGGTTGTGTTTAGTGCTCAGATGCCTGAAAAACTCTTAAGAACCTTCACTGAGAGGTGGCTGAGAAGCTAGTGGGGACCACAGGCAATCACCACCGACTTTCTGAGGAGTGGAGCCCCTCCTGATGGTATTTTGTTTCGGAGTCTGAACCTTTCACTTTTCACTGCTTTATAAAAAGAACCCATGACTTCATGGCCAGGTTAGAAGGGTATGGCCCCAATATTCAGTCAAGAATTTCCTGATGCAGGCCATGGGCCCCCAGCTGGACACTGGCCATGATGGAGAAATCTCAGGGCCTTGGGAACCCATGAAGGTAAGTGTTCCAAGGGAAGAGGCATCTAAGCTGGGTGGAACTGGCCAGGAGTCGGTGAGGAAGGGCGGGCTGGGCAGAGGTAAACAGCTGGACAACAGCCAGGTGGCCGGAGGGGCTGGCACTCAGCAGGTGAGCGTGGGCTGGGCGCTGCGACGTGCACACCCGTGTAGCCTGAGTCTGGGGGCAGTGAGGCGCTACGGGAAGACCGTGGCCAGTCGGAACCGTCCAGAATGGCCTGGGATGGTGGGACGGAGCTGCGGGGTCGGAGCGTTTAGAGGAGTTCGGGGGAGGCGGTACCCCCCAGGGCTGAGCCCCGCCCTCACCTCCACCTGCTCCGCGCACTGCAGGAAGCCGCGCACTTGCTCGGCGCACCGGCCCGCGTCCGCCTCGTGGCGCCGCAGACACTCCTCGAAGGCCACGAAGGGCTCGGCGCAGGCCTGGCGGATGCGGCGCACAGCGGGGCTGCGGGAGAGGCGGGTCAGGCGGGCCGGGCCAGCCCCGGCCCCGGCCCCGGCCCCGGCCCCGGCCCCGCACTCACTGCGCGGACGTGCAGCGCGCGATGTCCATCTTGAGGCGGTGGCAGTCGCGCTGCCACGACTCGGGCCTGGCCGCCACGCACTGGCCGTACTGCTCCAGCTCGCGGCCGCAGTGGCGTGCCGTCACCTCCAGGGCCGCCTGCCTGGGGACGGGGGCGGGTTCACGCGGGTGGGGGGCGCGGGGGCCCCGGGCCAGATCCGGGCAGCCCCAGAGCCCTCGGGGGCTGGGCAGGGCCCAGAGGAGCCAGGACGGGCGGCGAGGGAGGGTCGGCAGGCGAGGGCCTGAGCGCCCAGGGGCCCTGGGAGTGCGCGGGCTGGGGTGGGGCTGGGGTCTGGGGACTGCACCGAAGGGAGGGATCGGGGCCGGGGAAGGCCCGCGCTGAGCTCCGAGGGTGGCGGGCAAGCCCAGGTCCCGGGGAAGAGGAGGGGCGCGGCCTACTCACATCTCGAGGCCGGGGCGGCGAGGGATCGCTCAGAGAGAAGCGACCCTCCTCTTCCGGCGTCTGG
This sequence comes from Cabassous unicinctus, assembly GCA_029593785.1. Taxonomy (NCBI): domain Eukaryota; kingdom Metazoa; phylum Chordata; class Mammalia; order Cingulata; family Chlamyphoridae; genus Cabassous; species Cabassous unicinctus. Next base: position 15,776 of record JAQZBX010038329.1, on the reverse strand, counting down.
CTGTCATGGCGGCGCCCGACTCGCCCTCAGGCTTTTCATGGCGGCGGCCTGTACCGCCACTTCCGGCTGCAGCAGCTACGCAGCCTCTCCGTCCCGGCGGGCCTTGGGGCACCGGAAGTGGGGCACCGGAAGTAGGTCCCCGGGGCAGGGCTGCGCCTCTACCCAGCAGTTCGCGAGGCCAGAAGATGGCGGCCGCGGCCTCTCGTCCTGCTGTCGGCTTGGGGTGGCTCTGCTGCCGAGCCTCCACCTGCGCAGCCTGGGGCTCCGCTCCACCCCCCCTCCTCCTAGCGGGCCCACACACGCCCCGACCTGCCCTGGCCGCGGCCCTCCCCTTTCCAGACCCGCGCGGTGGTCTCCCTTGGCCGGAGAAGGCGGCAGAAGCCCCGCAGCCCAGGGCTCAGAGGCCTCCCAGGCTGCAGCCAAGGCGAGCATGAAACGCAGGAGCCAGAGACCAGACGCGGGGTCCCCGCAGTAGATCAGGGAGAGCCTTACGGGGGCCGAGGACAAGCGATGACTGCCACCAGCCGCAAACGACAAAGACCCTCAATATCACTAGCCATTAGAGAAATGCAAATTAAAACGATGAAGAGACAGCACCAGACACCTATCCAAATGGCAAAAAATAAAACATGTTGACAATACCAGTGCTGGTGAGAATGTGTAGAAACAGATCACGTGTACGTTGGTGGTGGAAATGTTAGTTTCTCCTAAAGTAACCATGCAATTAGTGTAGGACGCAGCGATTACACTCTTGGAACATGTGCCCCCGAGAAACGAAAGCTATGCCCACTCAACCTGTTACACGACTGTTTAGAGCATATTTGTAATCGCCCCAAACTGGAAACAATTCAAAATATCCTTCAATGCATGAATGGCTAAATAAACTGTGGTGAATTGCTACCATGGGATACTAAGTAAAAAAGAATGAACTATAGATACATGCAACAAAGATGAATCTCAACGGAATTATACTGAGGAGCCGCCAATCTCAAAACATCACATATATTCTTGAAATATCAAAATTACAGATGGAGACCACCAGATTAGTGATTCCCAGGGAGTTGGAGGGATAGGGAGGAAAAGCCTTAGTGATGGAGCAGTTCTGTATCTTGATTATGCTGGTAGATCTATCAATCTACATTGGTGATAAAATTGAATAAAACTATGCAAACACAAGCATGTCAAACTAGCGAAATCTGAATAAGCTCTGCATCGCACTGATTTCAATTTCCTAGTTGTGAAATCTAATTCAGAACTTTAAAAAAAAATTTTTTTTTAATTGCCATTTTTATTGCTGCTTTAAAAAGAGGGGAGACTTGAATAGTCTCCAGCTATGGGCTTGGGAAGTGGACAGAGAATGGATTGGGTGGGAAAGTCTAGACCTGAGGTTGTACTGATGGCAGAGGAAATACCGGTCAATAGATTCAAGGATTTTTCCTTATTTTTTAAAAAACAATTTCATGAAGCAAAGCCAGGATATTTCTTGAATGAATAGACTTTTCTCAGGATAGCCCTACCTGCCAGATTCAGGAAAGAATTACCTTAGGAAGCCTTTTTACATCAAAAAGCATCTTATACTTGCTCACATGTATACAGCATTATTTACTGCCCACACTGTTATACTAGCCAAAAAATGGAATAAGTCAGATATCCATCGACTGCGGACTGGTATATACATAACAGTACATCCACAAGATGAAATACTGTACAAAGGAAAAGAAGAGACACTGTATAAACTAATATGAAAGCTCAATATAAATTATGTCCCAAAAAGCTGGGTGTAGAACAGACTAAATATAAAATACCCCTTGGATTTGAGATTTAGTATGAAAAAAGGATGTAAAAAAACTCAAATTTTTAATATCCATTACATGTTGAAATGACATTTTGGATATATTACATTAAATGCATTATCAAGATAAATGTAACCTGTTGCTTTTTACTTTAACATGGCTACAAGAAAATATGAAGTTACATCTATGGCCTGCATACTTGCTTGCACTGGCGCTGGCTGCTCTACAAGAACAAGTCACCCCTGCTGGAGCGAGGACGGAATATGGGGAGGTGGGACTGCATGGAAAGGAGACTTCCCTGCAGACGCTGCTACATATCAACATATTGTTTTAAAAGATACATCCTTACATGAGAGGGACTCCAAAGCCCTGAATTCTGAGTTGCCAGGTCTTGGCTGAAAGCTCTAACACCCCCGAAAACACTCGAGTAACCCAGTAAAAATATCTTCACAGAATTAAACTTATATTTTGTTTTAACCGAATAGCTCTCCTAAACCAAAGGGCCAGCATCAAGTTAAACGACATCCAGTTTCACTTTGATGTTCATAGCTGCCAGTTCTGCTACAAAATAGCGAAACACGTAAGGCACAGAAAGGGTGTCAATTGTGTCACTGTGATTGCACAGGGCGCAGCTGTACTTCCTGTTGCGCGTGGCAGACCAGGAAGGGGGAGGCTTCTCCAACAGCGGAGAAAGCAAACTGCCACACTTCACACAAACGTGGGCGACTGAACGATCAGAGCAGTTAAAGAGCCGGTCATGCAGGAGGAAAGATGTACCGTGAGCTAAAAGAGCATCCCGCTCCATTTCCCCAAAACGGATCCCACCCTGCACGTTTCTTCCCCCAATAGGTTGGTTGGTGACTTTGTCTCTGGCTCCTGTAGTTCTAACTTGAAATTTGTCTGAGACCATGTGGCGTAAGCGTTGATAATAAACCACGCCTATGAAAATGTCTGCTGTCAGTTCTAGCCCACTGATGCCACTGTACAGCCTTTCGGTGCCATAGAAGTTGTAGCCAGCAGCCCTTAACATCTCACCGAAGTATTCTAAGGCCGAGTTCTCCTCTGAAAAGATGAAGGGTGTAGCATCGTGGCAGAGACCGTGCAAAGCTGCAGACTTCCCTGCCATACTCTCAATTAGCATGCCAATGGTCATACGGGATGGAAAGCCATGAGGATTGAACAGAATGTCTGGGACCATCCCACTTTCGGTAAAAGGCATGTCCTCAGCTGGCCACAACCTGCTCAAAATGCCCTTTTGACCATGGCGACTGGCAAACTTATCTCCAATAGTTGGATTCCGAGGTATTCTCATTGTAACGCAAACACACTTGAATTTTCCACTTCCAGTGTCATTACTACACACTTTGATGTTATCCACAATACAATTTTCTTTAATCCTAGGAAAAAATAAACCATAGAAAAAGTCAAATTAGTTGTTTAAACGTATAATTAGTGCTTCACAAGAATATTTGCAAAACATATTTTTAACCTCCATTTGCCAATACAAAGGGAATTGTTTTTCCGAGAATTACGTACGAGCAGGGCCATGGTTATGTTTCCACAGAACTGTGCTCATTTGAAAGAACACCAGCAACACAGGCAACTGAAGACCTATCCCTGAAACCAACTTTGTGGTAAAATAAGCTAAAATACAAACTTGTTTTTAGTAAGAGCCTTAATGAACTTGGTATTTTAGCTAGAAAATATTCTTAACATGTGGGAAAGACTATCAAGTTTGAATAATGTAGTTTTAAATGAATCACAGATAAGAGCAGAAAACCAACGGCAGTGCAACGAGAACTCTGCCTCATTTAGACAATGCCAATTCAGTTATGCCTGAGACAATAAGTGAGCTACCACGTATTTTTTTCCTCCAGAAGTTCTCCCATTAAAAGATAGCTCTGACTGAACTCTAGCATTTCCACTCAGAAACAGACTTTAAAAAACAGTGTGAACACCCAAACTCACTTGTAGTACATCACAAAGCTCTCTCCGGTGTTGAGGTTTAGGTAGCTGTAATACGGATCTCCATATTGCAGTCTTGCTCCAATAAATGGCAATCCATCGTCATCCAACTTCTGAAAAACCCGTGGGTCACCAGGTTTGACTCCGAACACCAGACTATCATCTCCTTGTTTAATTTTTTCAGAGAGATCTATGAACTCAGACTTGTAGACACTTCCATGGGCAAAGCCTCGTTCCCAAGAGGCCTTATTTACAATCTGCAACACCAAGGGATCATGAATTTAATTGACTGTGGCCATATGGGGATTTCCAAAATAAAGCTCATTAGGGTTATAATACTTGGTTTAAAACTCTTCCCACATTTTCCAAAACACCTATACTATAAAAATCCAGACACAGGTAAATGGCTTAAAGCCTCCCATGTTCATTCAACGTTCACTTGCATCATGCAGCTGAGCACGCCAAGCACGTGCCTGCCCGGACATCTGTTGAGTGTCCCTGAGGCTGGTCCACTTTCCATCAGGCCAGACTCACACACCTGGTGCTGGGTACACAGGGACACAAGAATAATCCGCCTGCCACCCACAACCCAAAGAAAAGCTTACAACTTAAAAGGAGGGAAGAACAGCATCTCCTGGTAAAACTCACCATGGCATCCTCCATATCGTAGCCAGTGTAGGAAATAACGGCCACGACGGCGTTCGTCCCGATGGGGTAGTTATCCATGTCGTAGTAGTCGTACATGTATGGTCGGACTAAGGGACTCTGTGGAGTCTGAAGACGATACAGCTTATTATCCGATCGGTCTTGGTAAGTAAGAAGTGGAAAGCCCATAGTTTGCTTACCTACAGGGAAAAAATACCTTAGTGCTTTCTGGGTTACAAAGGTGACACATAAAACTGTAAACAGCTGAATTTGCATAAACATTGTAAATAGTGGTTGCGATTACTGCATAGGATATGCCTGAGAAGACAAGGAGGCATCTCTGCATCAACAGGAGCAAGCCGTAAAAACAACGCGAGTAGAAGGGTGCAGGACAACACATTTGACACGACACCATGACGTTACATGCCTTTATAACACACCCCCAAGAGTTCTACATCTGATTTATGAACACACATATAATGTACCGAAAGCATAAAAAGTAGATGTGAAGGACACACACATACTTTAGGATATCACCCCTGAGGAGAAAGAAGGGGTGAAAAAGGGACATTAGCTGTTACCCATGCTGATTACACTCTAAACACACATGCACACTTTGCAAAAATATCAACATTTGTTAATTCTGGGCAGTGGGGTGTAGGTAAGACTCTTCTACTATTTTACTGTATTGACAATCATTTCGTAATAAAAGATGATGTAAAAAATTAAAGAAAAAATATATATAGAAAGTGGAATTGAAAAATTATATATAAAGGAAAAGAGACTTCCAGCTTATAGTAATAGTGAGTTACTCCTACAAGATCACTCTCAACAAAGATCTGGAAAGTAAGAAAAAAATACACACACACACACCCCTGAAAGCACTGGAGAGTAACCAAAAGTAGCCAGGAACTGGAGAAGGAATTTATACTTGGACAAAAGGAATTACACTAGGTGAGTTTCCAGCTTTTTGTGGGTTTTTTTTGGAGAAGCAGGGAAGAGTTCAGAGCACACGGTACTGAAAAGTACGGGGGAACCGCAGAAAGGAGAGCACCACAAAGGAAGGTCAAGTTCCACAGGCGAACTCCTCTCACTTCTTTGGTGGACCCCTGAGAACTACACATTCATGAGACAATCCAAGCAGCCCACCTAAGGCTAAAAGAACCTGCTTCAACTGCTGCAGGAAGACAGTGTGTTCAGCTAAATGAATTACCAGTTAAAACTAAAAGCCAATCTTCTTCAAGTGAACCTAACAGTACAGTCGTTACAGCAATGTTCAGCACACAACCCAAAATCACTGGACATACGAAGAAACAGGAGCACATGATCCACAGTGAAGAAAAAAATGTAACCAGTGGAGGTTGACCCTGAAACGACCCAGTTGCTGGAATTCACAGTGATTCAAAACATTTACTAAAAAACAAAAAAAGTATGTTTATGATGAGTGAAGACAAACCTCAGAGAAAACAGAAACTAAAGAAAAATCTTAAGGACAGAAGAGTAACGACACATTACGAATAGGGAAATAACACCATGAACAACCACTGATTTTATTAGAAATGACGGAGACCACAGGGCAGGGGAATGCCATCTTTTAACTGAAAGAAAAATAACTGTCATTTCAGAATTGTAAACCCAGTGAAAATTTCCTGCAGGTGAAGATGAAATAAAAACATTTCCAGATAAATGAAAACTAAGAGAATCTGTGGCCAGTAACACATCCGTACTATAAAAAGTGCTAGAGGAAGCTCTTTAGGCTGAAGGCAAATTACATGGATGAAAATTTGAATCTTCAGGAAGGAATGAAGAGCCCTGGAAGCAATAATTATGTGGATGAGTATAAAGGCTTGTATCCTTCAAAAGTGAAATCATGAGGTTTCTGACAAACCCAAATCAACATTCTACAAAATGAATTGTCTTTATTCTTCAAAAATGTCCATGTCAAGGAAGACGGCTCAGAAACTGTTGTAAATTAAAGGAGACTAAAGTTGCAATGTGTGGCTTTGGACTGGGTGCTGCGCAGAAAAAACTCTGCCACAAAGCGCACTAGTGGGAGAACCGGTCAACATCACTGGTCAAAAGGACGATGACAGAGGTGCCCGTTAAATAACCGTCCTGTGGTTTTGTAAAGTGAGCATCCTTGTTCTGAGGAACACGTGGAAGCGTCTGGGGATAAAGCGGCAGGACGCCTGCAGCTCACCTTCAAGTGGGAAAACAAGGTGCAAGTGGGGCAAAGTGCTAACGATCAGGGAACCTTTGTGCTACTTTTGTAACTCTTCTCTAGGTTTAAAACTATTTCAAAATAGGAAGAGACCAGAGCGCTCTTCTTCTGCCTTACCCATCTGGCACTGGTACATGTTCCGCGGACTCTGGTTGTGGTCAGAGAAAGGGATGAAATTGGCAATCACACTCAGCAAGCTGTGCGGAAAGAGCTCCTGGTGCGTGGAAACTCCAGCAACGACCTCATCCTCAAAGATGGCTATGTTCATGAAGACCTGCGCAGGAGGAAGAGCAAGTTCACGGCACGAGGAACTGACTGCTGGCCTATCGATTTTCTGCTTCTCAGGGCTTAGCACTCAGGCACAGCTGGCATCCCGGACACTGAAGGGGTCTCTGGGAGGCACAGGGAGGCTTGCTTCAGGTGTCTTATTCTAGATCTACTCTGGTCCAATTGTGAAGGGGAACAGCAAGAAATAAAAATTTTAAGTAGTACAAAACTCACAGTTTTACAGTGGCAAAGAGTGCGAGCGTGTCTAATGGAACGTTTCAACCTCACCACCCGAGGCAGAGCCAGGAGCAAAGGCGCCCTGGAGCCGAGCAGGGACAGGAGGGCGCAGGGCCACCAACCTCCCCGCTGGCTCAGTGTGTGAGTGGAGCGAGACGAGACACGTGAGCTGCCAAGAGCTAGGCGCAGAGGAGGCAGAAGCGAGGCCTGACCTCCAAATAACATGCTTCTCCAATAAACATGCTTCTCAACGGCAGTCGTCACGAAGCCTCTGGAGCTGTATATTCTACAAGCAATACAGACACCACACGCTCTGCGTACCTGTTCCATAGTTCCAATTAGTTCTTCTTTGCCTAATTCCAAGTTCTGCACAGGCCGGACTAGTCTACAAGGAGTGGTAAACAGAAATAATCCTGGGTACAGACTTGGTTTTCCTGTCATGGGGATAAGGGCCACCTCCATCCAGGGAGGGATTCTTTTTTCTCTTAACACCTGTTTTCAACAAAAAGAAAGGTCAATAAATAATAATTTATTTCAAATCTGCTGCTCCCCCCCCGCCCCCATAAAGAGTGGGGTGGGGGACAGGTAGAATGGGGTGGGAGGTTAAATATAAAAAACAATTTCTTAAGAAATTAAATCAGCCATGAAAATATCTAGTGCCCCACGCCATGGCTGTCCTGCCAGTTTCGGGACCAAATAGAAGGCCCCTGGGCCACAACAGGATGGCGAAGGCCTCACTTCCCAGGGGCTCAGCCCCACCAGTCGGCTGGTGATGGCTGAGACTGGGCAAAAGGCAAAGGGAGAGTGCAAGTGCAGACATACTAAACGAGTATAAAACAGCGGAGAGGGTGCAGCTCAGTGGCTGAGCGCTGCTTCACATAGACAAGGTTCCAGGTTCAAACCCCAGTATTTCCTTTAAAAAAATCTTACCTATGTATATACATATACATATACATATATCATAACACTAGATTATGTATAAATATATATATAGATCACTGGTTTTATTTTGTAATGTAGTAAATGAAAGGCCCTTCCACCTATAAATTTTTTCTAAAATTCTATTAACTCCTGGGTGAAAGTAGAAAAACAAAATTCACAGAATTTTGAAAAGATAACAAAAACCTTCATAAAGGAATTTATTGGAATTCACAGCTAAAATTATCAATAAAAATTGAAAAATGAAATTGAATTAAATTCTTAACTGAAAAGCTGAAAAATAAAGCAAATCAAAAGAAAGCACAATTAAAGAAATAATAAAGATGAAACCTGAAATTAATGAGGGTAGAGTACAGAAAAAAGATAAAATTACTAAACCAAAATTCTTGATTCTTTAAACAAAAGAAATTTTTTAAAAAAATCACGAGTCTACTTTGCAGGTCTCTATCAAAATATATTTTGATGAAATGGACAAAGTACAGGTTACCAAATCAGGCCTGAGTAGCAATAGAAAGTTTAAAGAAATCCAATTTCCATGTTAGAAATACAGCTATCAAGACCCTACCCCACTGCAGCACAAATAGGGAACCCTAACGTAAACCAGGGACAACTATAAAAACATTTTTTCCTCAATTATAACAAATGTACCACACTAATGCAAGGTGTTAATAATAAGATGGAATACGTGAATTCTGTATTTTACACATGATTTTCTGTAAACTTACAACTTCTCAAAAACCAAAAAGAATAAAGAAAAAAAGAAAAAGAAACTATGCCACAAAAAAGCACTAGAGCCAGATGGTTTCATAAGGGAATTTTACCAGACCTTCCAAGACCAGCAGCTATGTGGGAAAGCAAAGACCCAAATAATAGCTGGGAAATCACGAAAATGACAACCTGCAAGAGGGACTGGCCCCATCAGATATTAAAGCATTCTAGAAACATACTGGTGCACAGACAGACAGACAGAGCAAAGCAGGCGGACTTTGTAAATAAATGATGTTGGGACAACTGGATAAACATTCCAAAAACGATAAAATTAAACCTATAATACCTCATCCCATACACAAGAATAAAACCCAAGTGGATCAGAGATCTGAATGCTAAAAATGACACCGAACAAGTACCAGAACAAGGAAGAATTCTGAGAACAAGGCAGGTAAAGGCCAACCAGAACTCAACATCCAGATGCAATAAAATGAATCTGATTAAATAACAAAAAACTTCTGCACGGCAAACGAATAAAAAACATAGCAAAGTCCAAAGAGAAAGTCACAGAAAAAAGATCCACATCTCGTGCTCACTTCAGCAGCACATACACTAAAATTAGAATAATACAGAAAATTAGCATGGTCCCTGCACAAGAAAGGCAAATTCGTGAAGCGTTCCATATTTTTATTTCTCAGGAAGCTAAATATAGAACTGCCATATGATCTGGCAATCCCTCTACTAGGACTATATCCAGAATAACTGAAAACTGTGACGCAGACACCTGCACACAGGAGCATTTACACAATTGCCAAAGGATGGGAACAACCCAAGTGTCCATTAACCGATAAATGGATAAACAGAATGCGGTGTATACATACGATGGAATACTATGCTGCTCTAAGAAGAAATGAAATTGGTACATAAATGATAACATGGACGAACCTTGAAGACATTATGCTGAGTGAAATAAGCCAGACACAAAAGGACAAATGTTATCTGGTCTCAATAATATGAACTAAATATGAACAACACACACATTGAGTTAAAACACAGAGTACAGGTTACCAGGAGATAGGATGAAGACTGAGAAGGGGTACTGATGCTTAATGCATGTGGGAGTTTTAATTAGCTTGATTAGGAAACTGTGGAAATGGATAGAGTTGATGGCAACACATTATAGTGAGTAGAACTAATGCAGCTGGTTTATAAATGGATTGAGGCTGAAAGCGGTAGTCTAGGGATGTAAATGTCAATTGAAAGAAAGCTAGAGAATAACCTAAGGACTGATTAACATGGTGAACCCAGAGGAGGATGAGAATGGTAGTTAACAGTACAAATACAAGAATGTTCTTCTATGAAATAGAACAAATGTACATCACTCTAAATGAAAAATGAAAATTACAAGGTAAGAATACAGTGATGCAAGGAAAAAATACAGTTAATGTAACTTATGGTCTATAGTTAACAGCAATATTGTAATATTCTTGCATCAATGTCAAAGAAGTACTGTGTTAATAAAGGGGGGCGGTATGGAAAAAACACAGCAAATGTATGCTATAGTCAGAGTTAGTGGCAGTAGTCTGATCATGTTCTCATAACCTGTGACAAATGTTCCACAACAATAAAGGTGCTGGTGGAGGGGGCTTGTATGGGGATTCTGCACATTGTGCACGATTGTTTTTTAAGTTCACAACTTCTCTAATGAAAATTATTTTTAAAAATTTTGTTAAAAAGACCAACATCTCTAATATATATGAAACTCTTTAACTATGAGGGAAAATGATAAAAATCTTAACAAAAATATGAGCAAAAAGCATGATCAAATCACACATACAGAAAAGGTGTGAAAACGGCTCTTGAGCGAGAAAATGTTCAATTTTACCCACAGGAAGAACCCTGTGGCCTGGACATGCAGACAGAAAGCAGCAGCCACACTCAGGACTCAGGGCTCAGGCGTCACCTTGCTCTGTCCAGGAACGACCACACACTAAATCCCAGACTCCAATAAAAGGAACCAGCGCTGCTTCCAGAAATGGCGGAATCTATGACTGGGGCAGGGAAAATATAAGATGAGCCTGGACCCAGAAAGTGAGAATGTGCTCAAGAACCAGAGGATGGGACGTGTCTAAGGGACACAAGAGCCACATGAAGGAGCTCCCAACAGCCAACACTGAACAACACGGACAAAGCACAAAATAAAGGCACGTGAGTCCATGACGTAAAACTGGTTGGATAGATAAATGGGAGAGGGGCAACAAATCTTCCTAACGGAAGAATTCCAAATAACACACGTAGAAACTCCCCCTCCTCCAGGTCTCCAGGACATATCTCACTCAACGCCCCTAGACAGTGGAGTGGACTTAGCAACTTGTTTCCAAGGAAAGGGGAAAAAGGGAGCTCCACATTGGATAAAGCACACCGGAATGAAGTCTGAACAAAGTGACGAAGGCAAACAGCCAACACACCATCACGCGGGCGCCATGTTCCCCCAGATGGGATGCAGTGGGAAGGGCACTTCACCTTGGTATTCTTCCCAAAAACCCCATGAGAAAAACATTAGACAACACCAAATCAAGGCACGTTCCACAAAATACCAGTACTCCTGAAGACTGTCACAGAACAGAGACCAAAGAGACATGGCAGCTAGCCAATGCCCCATGGAATCTGGGGCTGGATCCTGGAACAGAAAAATTCGTGGAAACAGAGATCCATACAGAACCTGGAGTTTATTTCACAGGAATGCACCACTGTTGGTTCCATGGTAATGTGAGAAGATAACATTAGGTGAAACTGGTGGAAAGTATACGAGAGGATATTAAAAAACTGTACCATATATACATTTTGATAATTCTGAAATTATTACAAATAAAATGCTATATATATATATATATATATATATATATATATAAAACACCTTAACACAGGATATGATACAGAGTTTCTTTTTTTGGGTGATAAAAATGTTCTGAAATTAGTGATGGATGCAAAAATTTGTAAATATACTGAAAAATATAAGCACTGAATTGTACACTTTAAAAGGGTGAATTTTATCTCAATAAAGGTGTTACAAATAAAAAGAAAACCCTTAATTAGTAACCAAACAGCCCAATTAAAATCAAGCAAAAAACCTAAATGCCTATTTACCAGAGACTGGTTGAATAAACTACGGCACCTCCACACAAGGGAGCACAATGGAGCTGTGAAAAAGAATGACGAATATCTCTATGAACTTATATGGAATGATTTCTAGGATATACTGTTACAAAGTGCAGGGGAGCGGGTGTAGCTCAGTGGTTGAGCACCTGCTTCCCATATATAAATCCCAGATTCAATCCCCAGTACATCCTAAAAAAATACATAGCACAAAATATGCTACCTTGCTATCTATTGGGATAAACAAGAGAATATACATCTACCTGTTTGTTTTTGGAAGAAAAAAAAAGGATAAATAAGAAACTAAGGGTGAGTGGAAATGGGGTGGAAGGTGTGGTAGGTGGGGGACGGAGTAGGGAGTGACACTTCTTTGAATAAACCCTTTTGTAAAACTTCAACTTTTTGAACCATGTTAGTGTTTCACCAACTCAAAATGATAAAATTAATAAAGATGAAAGGGGGGAGGCTTAAAATGGAATACAAATGGAAATAAGCAAACCTAGTTGTATTCAAATGAATAACATAAACACCCTGAAACAGAAAAAATTAACTCAAGTAACTTATAAACACAGTACTTTTTTTAAAGTGTAAAAGACAACACCCAGACCTTGGTTTCTAAGACGCATAAGAGGTGCTGCTTTGGAGAAGCGGCTGATTTCAGGGATGGGGTAGGGGAAGTACAAGTTGAGCTTGGAACAACTGGTTGTGCCAGAAGGCAAGGAAGTGCTCAAGAATGGTGGGACGTATTGAAAGCACACAGGCCAGCCCAGAGGGCTTCCCACTGACCAAGTCTGATACAATTTGAGCATTAATACACACGAAAGAAATACACACGAAAACAAGCATCTAAAAATCCATGCTGATGTAAATAAATGAGCAAATGATAAATGGAGGAGAAAGGAAAGCTCTCCCTTACAAAACAGCAACTAATAAAAGTAGTTATAACTAAGGTCATGGATAAAAGTAATGTAATATTTTACAGCAATGGCAACAAGATATTTTTTCAATACTAAGGGACAATAGGAGGGTGGAAGGGGGATTGGGATTTTTCCTTTTGGAGAAATGAAAACCTTCTAAAATTGACTGAGGTAATGTTAGCACAACCTGTGATAAAAATGAGAGCCACTGAGTGTACACTCTGAATGGATTGTACAAAGCATGGGACTGTATAACACAGGGAATGCAGTGGTGGAGGATGGACTGTGGTTAACAGGACAAATATGAGAACATTCGCTCATGAACTGTAACAAGTATGTATTACTAATTCAGGGTGTCAATAATTGGGTGGGTTGGGGGAAAAATATACCAAATGTACGATCTTGGCTATAGTTAGTAGTAGTATTTTGAAGATTCTCTTTCATAGTTTGTAACAGATGTTTCACAACAATGCAAGGTGATGGTGGGGTGATGTATGGGAGCACTGTATGATGATATGCATGTTTGTTTTGCGTTCACAATGATTACTATACACTTATAGTCTATTGGTGTTCGCGTATGAATGATATGCTTCAATAAAACTTTATTTAAAAAGAAAGGGGGAAAAAAGGTAGAATGAAAGATGGAATTAGAATATAGCCATTTGGTAACCATCACAGTAACAATTCAGCAAAGGATCATCAATGAGATAGTAATTTAGCAAAGAATCTTCAATGATGTGTGAAAATTTGATGAGAACAGGACATTCACACAGCCTTCAAATCTCTCTCCATGAGTAACTTATTACAAAGGAAGAAAGAGCAACTCTCAGGTGGATCCACCTTCAAGTGCCAAAGCTGACAGCACCACCAGCCACCAGGTAATATGCCCTGGATCTCAGTGGGGAGCATAAGACACTTAGATTAGGGGACGGGCTACACAGAAACGGACCTGCACGCTTAAGAAGAGTCGGGACATGAAAGACAGCACAAGGCAACCAACTATTCCAGAATAAAGAAATAGGACAACTGCATGTAACACCAACCAGGAGGAGAAAAACAGCTGTGAATGACGTGGCCTGAAACATCTGGTGGAATCTGCATTTCATGACTTGATAAACATGCTGTGGCTGCTAAAAAGAAAGTCCTTGTTCTTAGAAAAAATACCCTGAAATATTTTTGGGAAAAGGGATATGATGTCTGTATACTGCTCTCAAGAGGCTCAGGAAACAAGCATACATTTTTACAGAGCATACAAATGAAAAAGCAAACAGGCAAAACATGACAGCGGGCAGGGTGGCTAGTGTCATTCTACTTGATTTTTTGGAAATGTACATTCAAGACCCTGAAGGCAACAGGCCTGACTTACATCTTGAATATCTTTAGCATTATTTGAAATGTCTGTATTTTGACGGCCCCTATGTGGCACTAACATTTATTCCAGGCAGGTTGCCAGTACAAGGAAAAGAAGTTAAACTTGGTGGATAAGCAGACTGGGGCCTCAATGACACTGCTTCAAAGGTCAAATACCAACGAGGTCAGTACAAGGCAAGGGTTCGCCAACAAAGGGAATGTACAGGTGCTTTGAGAACTAGCTTCTGATACCCTAGCCCCTTGGCTGCTCTAGACTGCCCTGGGGCCACCTCAACAACTAAAAAAGGATGAAAGGCCTATGATTAGGGGGTGAAACAAGTCACCTTAAGGTGCCGGAGAGACTCTGCGATGCTGGGAGCCAGCTCCTTCTCCACCCAGCCCACCAGGACGCCATCCAGCAGCACAGGGTAGCACTCGCTGTAGGGCTGGTGCGGGGCGCCGTCAGCTGGGGTGACCCCTGGTGAAGGCAACACAACAAGCACAGGTGGCTTTTCCAACATTTTTGGTTTCCCCACATGGGTTCAGCAACTGCTTCACATCTCAGATATCAATTACCTAAACAATGTTTCTGTATTGCTTGTATAAGCTTACATCAGTTCTGCATGGATACGTAAGAAACCAGTAGTACCAACTGCCTGGAGGAGTGTAGCTGGGCAGCAGGGCTGTAGGACAGGCCTTTCACTCTACACCTTTTATATTTTGATTTCTGAACCATGTGCATGTATTAATCCCCCCCAATATAATTAATGAAATTAAACCCCAAATACCTTCTAAAGGCAGTGAGTTCATTTTACAAAATGCCGCCATTTAAAAAAAAATAAAAAAATAAAAAATAAAAAAAAGCCGCTGTTCACCCAGTGTCTGCATCATCCGAATCTGACCATCCCTACTGAAAGTTAGTCAGCATTTTCTAGTCTCTCTTCTTCCCTAACACCAGAGCAAAAAAACCCTTCTCTTCTGCAGTGGATATCTTTTTTACCACATCTCCACTTTTTTCTTTTCTCCTTGCTATGCTTCTTGGACTTTGGCATTTTTAAATCACTGGTGGCAAGCAAAATTATCCTTTTCCTCGTAGAGGGCCAACCTATGAATTGCACTGCCTGTAACCTCTGAACCATATTTCTTACTTTCTCTGGGGCTCCTATCTCAGAGGCTACTCTCTAACTGGCAGTACTTCTTAAATGGAAAATTGTGACTTGACTCAGTGCCCCCGTGGATGCTTGAGATATCTATCATCTGATCCCTATGAGCTGGGGGTTCCACTGTATAAACATAAATCCCAATGGAGGCCCCCCGGACTGGAGGACTGCACAAAGCCCAAAGGATAGGCCAACACCTTTACTCAAATTAAGTATCCAGACTGGAAGAACGGTGCGCAAGACAGCTTTGCAGCCCAAGCGAGGCAACAGCCGCAAGGCTCCCAGGAATGAAGACTGAATCTGAGACCAGCGGGCTGACCAGATAACTTCCTTTTTAGCTACCTTCTTGCAAACCGACACTGCTTTCTACTTAGAGATGTAGGGAGAGTGATGCAGGGAGAATGACCCAAAATGTTAC
>JAQZBX010038328.1:0-23448 GCA_029593785.1 Cabassous unicinctus | reverse complement strand
CTAATCAAAGCTTTCAAACAAATATCATGGACCAACTTAAAGAAGTGAAGGAAGAGATTAAGAATATAAAGAAGACACTGGGAGAACATACTGAAGAGATTGTAAACATTCCCAAAAAGATAATGGATATGATGTTGACCAATGGCACAATCCAAGGAATCAAAAAAAAAACAACGCTGGATTCACATAGCAGCAGATTTGAGCAGGCAGAAGAAAGAATTAGTGATGTGGAAGACAATACATCTGAAATCAAACAGATAGTAGAACAAATAGACAAAAAGATAGAAAAAACCCAGCAGGGACTCAGGGAATTAACCAACAATACAAAGTGCTCAAACATAAGCATTTTGGGCATCCCAGAAGGAGAAGAGATGGGAAAGGGAACAGAAGAAGTGTTAAAGGAAATAATGGCTGAAAATTTCCAAACCCTATTGAGAGAGATGGATGTGCAGATCCAGGAAGCAAAGCACACCCCAAACAGTATAAATCCCAAGAGGCCAACTCCAAGACATATACTTGTCAAAATGTCCAATGCTCAAGACAAAGAGAAAATACTCAAGGCAGCAAGAGAAAAGAGAACCATCACATACAAGGGAAGCACGATAACATTAAGTGCTGATTTCTCAGCTGAAACTATGGAGGCAAGAAGACAGTGGTATGACATAGTCAAAATACTAAAGGAAAAAAACTTCCAGCCATGAATTCTCTACCCAGTAAAACTGGCATTCAGAAATGATGGAGAGTTTAAAATATTCACAGATAAACAGAAATTAAGAGAGTATGTCAATAAGAAACCTGCACTTCAAGAAACACTACAGGAAGTTCTACAAGTTGAAAGGAAAAAACAAGGGAGAGAGAGTTGGCAGAGAGTTTAAAAGCAACTAACAAGACAAAAAATAAAAACAAAACAACATATGACATACATTAACCCAAAGAAAAATGACTGAAGTAAGAAATTCGTTATGAGTAATAACACTGAATGTTAATGGAATAAAATCACCCATCAAGAGACACAGATTGGCAGAATGGATAAGGAAATATGATCCATCTATATGCTGTCTAGAAGAAACCCACCTTCGACCCAGGGATTCAAGGACGCTTAAAATGAATGGCTGGAAAATCATTTTACAAGCTAACAATAGCCAAAAAAGTAGAGGAGTAGGTATTCTAATATCAGATAAAATAGACTTTATGCAAAACTATAATAAGAGACAAAGATGGACACTATATATTAATAAAAGGGGTAATCTGTCAAGAAGAGAGAACAATCATAAATATTTATGCACCGAATCAGGGTGCCCACAAATACATGAAGCAAACCCTGGAAAAACTAAGTGGAGAAATAAATGCCTCTACAATTATAGCAGGCGACTTTAACACACCATTATCATCATTAGACAGAACATCTAGACAGAGAATCACTAAAGAATCAAAGGCTCTCAAGAATATATTAGAGGACCTGGACTTAATAGACATATACAGAACACTACACCCAAATACAGCAGGATTTACATTCTTCTCGAGGGCATATGGAACATACTCCAAGATAGACCACAAGCTAGGCCACAGAACAACTCTCAATGAATTCAGAAAGATTGAGATTTTATAAAGTAATTTCTCTGACCACAATGGAATGAAATTGGAAATCACTAAGGGCCAGAGAAACAAGTTAGGCACGAGGATTTGGAAGTTAAGCAACACACTCTTAGACAAACAAGGGGTCAAGGAGGAAATCTCAAAAGAAATCAGCAGCTACTTTGAAACTAATGAAAATGACAACAAAACATATCAAAACCTATGGGATGCAACGAAAGCAGTCCTGAGAGGGAAGTTCATAGCCATATCTTCATATATTAAAAAAGAAGAAAGAACTAAAATTGAAGACCTAACTGCACACTTGGAGGAAATTGAAAATCAACAACAAACTGAACCAAAATTAAGTAGAAAGAAGAAATAACAAAGATTAGAGAAGAATTAAAAGAAATAGAGAATAAGAAAGCACTAGAAACAATAAGCAAAACCAAAAGCTGGTTCTTTGAGAATATCAATAAAATAGACAAACCCTTAGCCAGACTAACAAAGTAAAAGAGAAAACAGATGCAAATACACTAAATAAGGAATGAGCAAGGGGATATCACTTCTGACCCCACAGAAATAAAGAGTATCATAAGAGAATACTTTGAAAAATTATATGCCAACAAGAATGATAATTTAGAGGAAATGGACAAGTTTCTAGAAACTCACAAACAGCCTACATTGATGAAAGAAGAAATTGATGAACTCAACAGTCCAATTACAAGTAAAGAGATAGACTCAGTAATCAAAAACCTCCCAACTAAGAATTACCCAGGACCAGATGGCTTCACAGCTGAATTCTACCAAACATTCCTGAAAGAGCTAACACCAATTCTGCTTTAGCTCTTCCAAAAAATAGAAGTAGAAGGAATATTGCCTAACTCATTCTACGATGCTAACATTACCCTAATACCAAAACCAAACAAAGATGCCACAAGAAGGGAAAACTATAGAACAATTTCTCTAATGAACTTAGATGCTAAAATCCTCCACAAAATACTTGCTAATCGCATTCAACAACATATCAAAAGGATTATACACCATGACCAAGTGGGTTTCATCCCGGGTATGCAAGGATGGATCAATATAAGAAAATCAATCAATGTAATACTCCAGATAAACAGATTGAAAGAAAAAAATCACATGATCATCTCTATAAATGCAGAAAAAGCATTTGACAAAATAAGCACTCTTTCCTGAGAAAAATACTACAAAAGATAGGAATTGAAGGAAACTTTCTGAGTATGATAAAGGGTATATATGAAAAGCCCAAAGCCAACATCATTTTCAATGGTGAAATCCTAAAAGCCTTCCCTCTGAGATCGGGAACAAGACAAGAATGCCCTCTTTCACCACTCCTATTTAACATTGTCTTTGAAGTACTTGCCTGAGCACTGAGGCAAGAAAAGGACATAAAATGCATCCAGATTGGAAAGGAAGATGTAAAAATTTCATTACCTGCAGACGACATGATCTTATACATAGAAAGCATTGAGAAATCTACAACCAAGCTTCTAGAACTTATAAATGAGTACAGTAATGTTGCAGGCTACAAGATCAATGCTCAAGAATCAGTAGCATTTCTGTACACCCATAGTGAGCAATCTGAGGAGGAAATCAAGAAAAAAATACCATTTACCATAGTAACTAAAAGAATCAAATACCTAGGATTAAATTTAACTAAAGATGTAAAGGGCTTATATACAGAAAACTACACAATACTGTTAAAGGAAATCAAAGAAGACTTAAATAAATGGAAAAATATTTCCTGTTCATGGATAGGAAGACTAAACATCATCAAGATGTCTATCCTACCCAAACTAATCTACAGATTTAATAAAATCCCAATAAAAATCAACACTGCAGTTTTTTAAGGAACTGGAAAAACTAACCACAAAATATATTTGGACAGGTAAGAAGCCCTGAATTGCCAAAGACAAATTGAAAAAGAAAAATGAAATTGGAGTAATCACATTACCTGACTTTAAAACATACTGCAAAGCTACAATGATCAAAACGGCATGGTATTGTCACAAGGATAGACCTACTGACAAATGGAACTGAATTGAGAGTTCTGATATAGATCCTCGCATATACCATCATCTGATATTCGACAAGGCCACCAAGCCCACTCAGTTGGGAGAGAATGGCATGTTTAACAACTGGTGCTTAGAGAACTGGATATCCATATCCAAAAGAATGAGAGAAGAATACCATCTCACACCTTATACAAAAATCAACTCCAGATGGATCAAAGATCTAAATATAGCAGCCAAACCATAAAGACCTTGCAAGATAATGTAGGGAAGCATCTACAGGACATTGTAATAGGAAATGATTTCATGAACTTCACACCCAAAACACGAGCAGGAAGAGAAAAAATAGATAAATGGGATTTCATCAAAATTAAAAACTTCTGCACTTCAAAGGATGTTATTAAGAAAATAAAAATGCAGCCTACCCAATGGGAGAAAATATTTGGCAATCATATATCTGAAAGGAGCCTAATATCCTGCATATATAAAGAAATCCTACACCTCAAAAATAAAAAGAGAAGCAACCCATTTCAAAAATGGGCAAATGACCTGTAGAGACACTTCTCCAAGGAAGAAATTCAAATGGCTAAAAAGCACATGAAAAAATGCTGAACATCACTAGCTATTAGGGAAATGCAAATCAAAACCACAATGAGATACCATCTTACCCCCATCAGTATGGCAGCTATCAAAAAAACAGCAGAATATAAGTGTTGGAGAGGATGTGGAGGAATAGGAACATCCACTGCTGGTGGGATTGTGGAATGGTCCAGCCACTGTTTAGGACAGTTTGGCGATTCCTCAGAAAAGTAACAATGAATCTTCCATATGATCCAGCAATTCCACTGCTGGGTATATACTCAGAAGAATTGAAAGCAAAGACATGAACAGATATATGCACACCAATGTTCATAGTGGCATTGTTCACAATTGCCAAAAGTTGGAATCAGCCCTGGTGCCCATCAACAGATGAATGGATAAGCAAAATGTGGCACATACATACAATGGAATATTACTCAATTGTTAGAAGGAATAAAGTGCTAACACATGGAATAACATGGATGAATTTTGAAGACCTTATGTTCAGTGAAGCAAGCCAGGCATTGAAGGATGAACAGTTTATGACCCCACTGATTTTAATTGAGGAAAGTTAATAGTTTCTGAGAAACACTGACTGAAAGATAGGTTAACAAGGGAGAGGGAGAGAAGGGTAGGTTGTGAGCCATCACCCATATGGACATAATCTATGATAAATTGAAAGAGTATACTTACATATTGAAAGATAGGGCAGGTGGGTAGAGATTTTACTGGGTTTGTTGGTGCCGGGTTAACAAGTGGATAGATTAGGAAGGACAAGTTAGAATACCCAGAACATGTAAATATGTATCTTGCCATCCCATTAACCAAGATAGGGAACAGTCATATACCCCAGAGGGTGGGGAGGAAGGAACAGAAAAGATCAAATGGGAATGGGGAATGTAATGGTCATAGGAAATATTCTTCATTACCTTACAGTAATGGACACAGGACATGGAAAATATCATCAAAAATTATTAAACTGTACAGTCTAAATTGTAAACTATAGTGTAAACCACTGAAAAATTTTAGTTGCTATATTTTACTATCTGTATAACAGTTATAACAATGATAACATCCATAAAAAAAAAAAGGTTTTAATATGGGGTGGGGAAGGGGGAGGAAGGTTGAGTTTGTGGGAGTTCTAGGATTCCGTGTGTGACTTTGCTGTGACCTAAAACTTCTTTGAAAATTAAATCGAAATTTGGGCGACACTGGGGAATGAGAGGGGGAAGGTTTCACGATACACTGGACATCTGATATTACAGTGATAAAAGGAAAAAAGAATAATTTCTTTAAAAAAAAAGGATTTTTTTTGTTTTTTGTTTTTTTTCCCCATTTTTTCAAATGTCCCAATCTGCTAACTATATTTTATTATTAGTTTCCTTTTTTTTTTTCTTCTGAGTCTCCTTGTACTTATCTCTTGCATTTAAAATTATCATTATTATTTCTTTTTTCTATTAATTGTATTTTGTTATTATATTGGCTTCATATTCAAGGAAGGTTTGGATCACAGAAAGGTTACAAGGGGGCCTGCAGAGAATCATTGGTAGGGGTTGTCTTGGATGGGGTATTCATGGGAGTAAGTCCATCTGAATATACATGAAAGATATATAAAATTGTTCAAATGATCAAGGGATGGGGCATGGTCACGGTGGGTAGACAATTACTCAATTAATGATGGAGTCTGAATTCCCAGCCTGGAGAGCTCTGCTACATTCCCCAAGGGAGTAGCAACATTCCTCTGAGTGCAGAGGCAATTTCTGGGAAAAGAGGATGGCCCACTGATGGGTTCTTGTTATTTAGGACTAGTATTGTATTTGCTCTTCTAATTGAAACTTAGGCTACTGTTATTGTGTGCCTAAGGGTTACCACCTGAGAACCTCCTTGTTGCTCAAATGTGGCCTCTCTCTAAGTCAAACTCAGCATATGAATGCATTACCTTCCCCCCAACGTGGGACATGACTCCCGGGGAGGAGCCTCCCTGGCAATGAGGGATTAATATCAAGTGCCAACTGGCAACACGATTGGAAAAAGACCTTGAATAAAGGGGGAAAATGTAAAGAGAAATGAGTTCACGTGGCTGAGAGAATTCAAAGAGAATCAGGAGGTCATTCCAGAGGTAATACTTATGCATACCTCAGTAGGATCTCATAGAACACCAGAGTGGATATCACCCCATACTGAGGGACCCCTGAGTGCTCTGGTGACACCCAGGTCCTATACAAGTGAGGATAGCCCCAGAGATTGATGCCGTATTAGTGGGCTCTTCATTGGCATCTGTGTTCCTGAGAGTGACAGAGTAAGACTCAAATAAGTCATCCCTGCACATGGTCCATCAGTCCCTTCTATTCAAACCTATATGTGATGCAGGAGTTTTTAGGTGTGCTTCCAGAGACTGTATCCTCTGGCCCTCCTATGTTCCAGCTGTGCCTGGAATCTTGGTGGAGCTGCAACTCCTACCCTACAGCTCAATGGACTCATCCAAGTAACCTGGCGAGGAGACGTCGATGGGCAATGGCTATCCCAAGCAATAGAGAGGGCCTGCAGCTGAAGGCAAGATAATCCCATCCACTGTATCTATGGGATATAAGCCCTCTCTTACTTGGAGGTGGAGTGGACATCACCTTCCAAGTCCCCTCAGGATTGGGGGAGGAGCTGTGGACTAGAGTGGACTTAGTGCTATTCTGTTGTAGACATATTGTGATTCAAGCGATGGAAGAAATTGTAACAGTGAGGTGGAGCCGGTGGCCACTGGACATTTTTGGGGCAGGGAGAGGAGGGGCAGTTGAAATACTGATTTTTTGGGGGGACTTTGGGGGTTGTCCTGAGTGGTGAAGTGGCGACGGATGTAGGCCATTTTCCATCAGAATATACCATGCAGTACTGGGTTGGAGAGAGTGTGGTCTGTGATGTGAACTGTGGTCTATATGCGGTGGCAAGGCCCCAGGATGTGTATATCCATTGCAGCTGTTGTACCACACGGATGAGGAATGGTGGTGTGAGATGTTGTTGGAGGTGTGGGCGGTGGGGAACTTGGGAATCCCTGTAATTTTTGAGTAATATTTAGGTAATCTAAGCACCTAAAAAATATACATATATATATATATAACAAATAACATTTATGTAAACAAATGCACATATATGCATATGTATTTATATATCATTTTACAAATATTGGTATGTATTGTGATAAATTTGATTTTTACCTACGATAAAAAAAATAAAATAAAATAAAAGCTATTTAATTAGAAACTCCTTGTCTAAGGAGAGGTCCTTTCAGTGTATATAATTCTTAAAGTCAGTCCAGAGAAGCTTTTGTTTAAGATGTATGAATGAGTCCAATGTGAGAGGTGTCTAGTGAAATTGCACACATGCATTAACATTTTAATAAGCATAGATTATATTATTTCTTGATAATAGGCTAGTAGGTCCAACTCAGCTACCTACCAATTCTCTGTTTCTTTGACATGTTTGTGTTCCTTGATTTAACGCTGCTGAAATAAACACATTTTTATGGCATATCTAATTTTCAAAGGACACAGAAATGAGAAAAAAAATTCAGTATTAATGAAAAATGACTCAGTTGAGTTATTTCATTACTTATTTAACACAAGAACTGTTAATTTATCAATTTGCTTCCCAAGTCTACAAGTTGAACTTCCCTTTGTTTCTTGGCCAGTTAAGTTTCCTTAATTACCTGCATGCTGTAGGGGTTTCAGACTTCCTCTGGGCTTAGCCATTTAGAGGTAAGGTATTCTGCTTACTGATAACTCCCTACCCTCCACTTTTTTTGCAGGGAGAGGAGGGTGGGTTTATGAAAGGAAAGAATTTAATGATTGTTATTGCATACACTCAGTTATATGGAGACAGTAATGTACTAAGAAAACTCCATCTTGAAGGAAAAGTGAATCAATGAATCATGAAATCCTAAGAAAAATCTTAGTATTGGAATGTTAATGCTTTTAGACTATAGTAGATTTTCTTAAAAGTCAGAATTTTCTTCTTTATACAATTGTTGTAAATCCCTAGCTAAAGAATTATTTGAAGGTGGTTTTACTTTTGCTGACATTTGTATTCTGTAGTTTGTCTGATTTGTTTTGAAATATTCAGGAAATTTCCTGCCAACTTATATCATGAGATGCAATTAAAATGCTGCAATGACTATAGAGTAAGATATATATATATATATATATATATATTTGTCTATATCTTTTCAATTCAATATATATATATATATATGTATTTGTTAAAAGATTCTATTCTAATAATGACTTCAAGTTGTCTTTTTACCAAGGGATAGTAGAGGTTGCCCTACCAAAAAACAAAACAAAACAAAACAAAACAAAAACCAAATGGGGTATTTAGTGGTCATGGGAAATATTCTTCATTACCTTACAGTAATGGACACAGGACATGGTAAATATCATCAAAAATTATTAAACTGTACATTCTAAATTGTAAACTATGCTGTAAACCATTGACAATTTTTAGTTGCTATATTTTACTATCTGTATAACAGTTATAACAATGCTAACAAGCATTAAAAAAAATTTGAATATGGGGTGGGGAAGGGGGCGAGCTTAGTATGTGGGAGTCTCTAGTATTCCATGTGTGACTTTGCTGTGACCTAAAACTTCTTTGAAAATTAAATCGAAATTTGGGAGACACTGGGGAATGAGAGGGTCAAAGTGTCATGGTACACTGGACATCCGATAATACAGTGATAAAAGGAAAAAAGAATAATTTCCTTTAAAAAAGGATTTTTTTTGTTTTTTTTCCCATTTTTTTGAATGCCCCAATCTGCTAATTATATTTTATTTTTCGTTTAGTATCTTTTCTTTCTTCTGAGTTTCCTTGTACTCATCTCTTGCATTTAAGCTTGTCATTATTATTTCTTTTTCCTATTAATTTTATTTTGTTATTATATGGGCTTCATGTTCAAAGAGGGTTTGGATCACAGAAGGGTACAAGGGGGCTGCATAGGATTAATGGTGGAGGGTGTCTGTTTTGGGGGATTCATGGGAGTATGTCCATCTGAATATACATGAAAGATATATAAAATTGTTCAAATGATGAAGGGATGTGGCATGGTCACGGTGGGTAGACAATTAATAAATGATGGAATCTGAATTCCCAGCCTGGAGAGCTCTGCTACATTCCCCAAGGGAGCAGCAACAGTCCCCTGAGTGCAAAGTCAGAGTTTGGCAAAAGAGGATGGCCCACTGATGGGTTCTTGTTATTGAAGACTAGCCTTATTGTATTTGCTCTTGTAATTGAAACTTAGCCTACTGTTATGGGGTGCCTAAGGGTTGCCACTTGAGAGCCTCCCTGTTGCTCAAATGTGGCCTCTCTCTAATCATTTTACAAACATTGGTATGCATTGTGAAAATTTTGATTTTTACCCACAATAGAAAAAAAATGAACATTTTCATATTTCAGAAAAGCTTGTCCCACGTGCACCGTATCCCACATTTCTCCCCATCCCCAATTTCTTGCACTAGCACCACTCACCTGCCATATTTAACAAAAGAACATTTACACCATTTTAGTTTAGGATTTTGTGCTCTCACATCCTCTTGATAAAAAGACTCTGAAAGATAGCAAAAGAAGGACACTTTCTCTCCATGATAAAGGGCATATATGAACAACCCACAGAAAACATTGTACTCAATGGTGAAAGACTGAAAACTTTCCACCTGAGATCAAGAACAACATAAGCATGCCCACTGTAACCATTGTTGTTCAATATTGTGGTAAAAACTATAGCTAGGGAAACTCGGCAATAAAAAGAAATAAAATATGTCCATATTCCAATGGAAGAAGAAAATTTTCAGTATTCACAGATGATATGATCTTATACTGACAAAGTTCCCTAAAACAAAGCTACTACATCTAATATCTGAATTCAGTAAAGTGACAGCATACAAGATAATACTAAAAAATCAGTACTGTTTGTATACATTAGTAATGAGAAATCTGAGGAGGAAACCAGGAAAATATTCCATGTATAATAGCAACAAAAAGAATCAAATACTTAGGAGTAAACTTAACTAAGGATGTAAATGACTGTACTCAGAAAACTAGAAACCATTGCTCAAAGAAATCAAAGACGACCTAAATAAATGGGAGGACATTCCATGTTCATGGGGTCGAAGACTAAATACCGTTAAGATGCAAATTTTACCCAAATTAACTTACAGTTTCAATGCAATCCCAGTAAAAATTCCAACAGCTTTTTTTTTTTTACAGAAATGGAAATTTTATTTGGAAGGGTAAGTTGACCGTAATAGCCAGAACTATCTTTAAAAAGAAGAATGAAGTTGGAGGAGTCTCACTTCTTGACTTTAAATCACATTACTTAAGTCCAGTGGTATAAGCAGCATGGTTCTGGCATAAAAATAGACATATAGACCAATGGAAATGAATTGAGAGTTCAGAAATAGATCCTTCCATCTATTGTCACATAATTATTGACAAATCTGTAAAGTATACCCAACTGGGTCAGGTCAGTCTATTAAACAAACAATGCTGTGCAATCTAGATATCTATAGCTAAAAGAATGAAAGAGGACCCCTATCTCACACCTTATATAAAATCAACTGAAAGTAGATCAGAGCCCTATCTATAAAAGGTAGATGTATATAAATCTTGGAAGAAAATGTAGGGAAAGTTCTTCAAGATCTTGTGGTAGGTGGTGGTTTCTTCAACCTTATACACAAAGCATGAGCAATGAAAGAAAAAAAATGGATAAATGGACCTTCTCAAAATTAAACACTTTTGGGCTTCAAATAACTTTGTCAAGAGGGTGAAAAGGGAGTTTTCTCAATCAGAGAAAATATTTGGAAACCATGTATCAGATAACATATGGACAAAACACTTAAATAGACATTTTCCAAAGAGTAAATACAATGTCGAGAAAACACATGAAAAGATGTTCAAAATCATTGCTATTGGAGAAAAGCAAATCAAAACTATAATGAGGTATCACTTCACATTTTATAAAATGACCATTATTAAAAAACAAAACAAAACCAAAAACAGCAAGTACTGAAAATGATGTGGAGAAATAGGATCACTCCTTCACTGTTGGTGGAAAGGTAGAATGGTGTATCCTCTGTGGAAAATAATTTGACAGTTCCTCAGGAAGCTAAATATAGGATTGCGATATGATTGGCAATTCCACTTCTAGGAATATATTCAGACACACTGATGTTTATTTTAAAAAAAGGCAATTACATGAACTGACATTTGCACACTGGTACTCATAGGGGCATTATTCACAAGAAGGAAACAACCCAAGTATCTATAATGGATTAAAAAATGTGGTATATACATACACTGGAGTACTTTTCAGCTGTAAGAAGAAATAAAATTACAACATATGTGACAACAAGACTGAACCTTGAGGACATTATGTTGAGTGAAATAAGCCAGAGAGAAAAGAAAAGTATTGTATGACCTCACTACAATAAACTAAATACAATGAATAAACTCATGGTGTTAAAATCTAAAGTATAAGTTACTAGAGTATAGTATGAGGTTTGAGAACAGGGATCTGATGATTAATGTATGCATATTTTTAATAAGATTGTAAATGTTAGGAAAGGATAGAGTTGATAGTAACATATAGAGAGTATAACTAAAACTGCTGACACATAAATGTGAATGTGGCTGAAAGGGGTATTCTAAAGTCATAAATGTCAATGGAAAGAAAGAGGATAATCTTGGGATTGTAAAATAGTGAATTCGGTGGTGGATAAGGACTCTGGTTAATACTACAAATACCATAATGAACTAGAATGAATGTATGCCACTTTTACAAGGTCTTAAGAATGTGGTGATATAAGGAAAAATATAACTAATACAACCCATGGACTATAGATTTCATTTTTGCATAAATGGAAAAAGGATATTTTTTCAATTATAAGGGTCAAAAATAAGGGGTTATAAGAAGGTAAGGAATTTTTCTGAATTAATGAAAAGATACTAAAATTGACTGAGGTGATGACAACACAACTCTGTGATGAAACTGAGAGACACTGAGTGTACAAAGTGGAAGGTTAGTACCAGGCATGGGGCTGTATAACAGTGAACCTATGGTGGATGATTTATTATGGTTAACAATAAATATTTGAAAACATTTTTACATGAATTTTGTCTAATATAAAATAATAATACATGGTATTAATAATAAGGTGATTTATTGGGAAAATAAATGTAATGGAAGCTATAGATAATAGTTAGAAATATTTGAATTTTCTTTATCAATTTTAACAAATGTTCCAAAACAAAGCAAGGTGGTGGTGGATTGGTATATGAGAATCCTCTATGTTGTTCATGATTGTTTTATAAATTTATTTAATAAAAAAATAAGTAATTCTCAGAGCCAAAGGGCAAATAAGCTAGGTTATGAACTTTTCATGGTTCTATTGAAAAGGAGAAAAGTGAGGGAAAGAAGTATGAGAAAAGGTTTTATTAAGATTTATTCAGTTCCTAAAAGCAAAAAACATTGATTCATTTAATTTTATCTACTATTTTTAAGGAATTTTGTCCAACAGACTTTGAAATTATCTCTATTCATGGACCTACTTCTTTAAGATATTACAACTGCACTGATGGCATCTGTCTTTCTGCTCTTTCCCTGCATGTGGAAACTAGATAGATACTTTCTGGTACCAAAAAAATTAAAGACTGGAACTGCATGCATCCTAATATGATGCATTGGTGTCTTCAGACTAGTAATTTCCTTTCTTGTTTTTCTTTCTTTCTTTTTTTTTTTAATTAGAGAAGTTCTGGGTTTACAGTAAATTCTTGGGAGAAAATCTAGAGTAACTATATTTACACCCTCCCTGCCTGTCTATTAACAACTCGCATTGTGCAGTACATTTGTTACAACTGGTGAAAGAAAATAATCATAATTTTACTATTAACTATAGCCCAAGATTTTTAATAGGGTTAGCCACTTTCTTCCTTAATGAAGTATCAGAAATGTGCCTCCAAATCTCCACCGGGTTACATCAAAATGGTTGGAATCCAAAACTTGCTCATCTAAGATATCTCTTGATGTTGGACAAGTTAGGTTACATCTACACCTCAGTATCACTATTTAAAAAAGCAGTAGTCTCAAGAAAAATATCTTGCCTTTGCTTGACAGTGTAATTTTTTTTTGTTTCTCAAACATACAATATCATAACTCCTTTCACACAATTTTTAGTACTCATTGAATTTTAAAAAACTGTCTCACAATTTAGTGAAAGAAAAATAATACTTCATGTGAGATACTTATATATGAATTTTCATTGTGAGAAATTTCAACTCAGACATACCAGAAATTCACAAACAAATGTCATCAATACCAATATCACAAAACACTAAAACTGGAATTCTTTAAGTGGATATTCAAGGGTCTTTATTGAAGAGTCCAAATTCAGCAATATCCTCTCCTCTTTCTTTCCTTCTTCTCTCTATTTTTAACCCACATGCTGATCCTTGAAAGGAAAAGTGGGCATTTGAAAAAATATGAAGTCATAAATATAATAAATTGGTTACTTGGGTTTTAAATTTCAATAGCTGAGATACTCACTTGGGTTTTAGTACTCTAACCCTGTAACATCATCTTGCTTTTCACTTTTCTTCCTAGTGCTTCTGCTAATGCAGATGTCATTCATAAATACATGTAGACAGACTCATTTTCTGATATTTTCAGATTTCATAGCAACTGAAAGCCCTCTCCTCTGTTAAAACTTCCACACTCCATTTATCCCTGTGGAGACAGTACCCAGTTAACAAATCATCTCCTCAGAAAACCTTCCCAAGACTTCACAGTCAAATAACTCTCTTTCTATCAGAATTCTACAGTTCAACTACACACACACATATTCAATTAAATGATGTAATCCTGAATTATATCCTTCTCTCATTTGTGCTTTAACATCTTTTTGTTCACTTGTTCATATAGTATATCTTTGAAGTAAGGAAGACAAGTTATGGTTGTTCAGTTTTGCACACTTCATGCTAAACAGGAAAGCAGAGTTTGGAAAAGAACACTCATGTAGATTTCATGTCCAGAATCCACGCTTTCATGTTCCATGACAATCTCCTGCAGACATCCACTCAACATGGACATGCAGATACCCAAACCAGAAATATAAGAACTCATCCAAAGAGGCAAGGAATGGGCTTAAGTCTTGGATCAAAAAACCACTTTTTCTCATAAGAAAACTAGTATTAAAAAATACCCTTGTGGCACGATAGTTAAAATTTAGGAATGGGCATAATACTCTCCAAAATCTTTTGTATTCTTCATGCTTTATGGAATTAAGAATGAAAAGGGCCTGTGACTGTCATTGCAATGTCATTAAGGACAATTCCAGTATCCCCAAATTGCTCCTATAAAACACTTATTTTTCCCTCTCCCTCTGTTCAGAACCATTATATATCTTGTCATGACTTACAAAACTGTGTGGGAGTGAGATTAAACTATAATGTAAACTATCATCCACACTTTGTGGCAATACTCCAATATTTGTTCATCAATTGTAACAAATGTACCACACTAATGAATGATATTGTTAATGTGGGAAAGTGTGGGAGGGGTAAGGAGTGGGGTATATGGGAATCCCCTATATTTTTTATGTAACATTTATGATGCTTATGTAACTTAAGTATCTTTTTTTAAAAAAGAAAAAAGGTATATTAAAAAATTAATGAAAAGGGGGCTTTTCAGAGCTATAGGAGAATGAAAAGAAAAACATAAAACATCATTGAAAATACTATATCCAGAAGTAAATTTTGGAAACATGTGCTCAATTTCTACAAATTCTAGGAACTCACAATAATCATGGATAAGCTACTGAAAATTGTGAAATAGTACTCAGTACAGTAGAGTGGGAGCTCTGATTACAGGGAATTTATTTTTATTTTTTATGGCTAACTAGAATATCATTTGACACACAATAAGGGAGTCAATAAATATTAGGTCAAGTTGAATAGAATTTTGAGTAAAAAATATTTCTGTGTGAATCCTGGTGCCAGGTGACTGTGTCAGAGACTTCTAGATATCCAAGAAAATGCACACTTTCTCCTAGGCAGTATAACAGAGGTTTACATGGGTTCATGGCCTTCAAAGTCAATGTTGTGAGACTGGATAGTCAATGCAGAACCATAACGTTAATGCAGAAAACACTCAAAGGAAACCTGGTAATTGACTTCCAGCAGGCTCTGACATAGGCATCTAGCACCAGGAAAATTCAAAGCCATTTTTCAATATATATGTTTATAAAAGAATTTGTGAGCTTAGAAAACAATCATGCATAATGTGCAGAATTACCATTCATCACCTCTCCAGCAGCAACTTTCATTGTTGTAGGACATTTGTTACAGATTATTAAAGAACATCATCAGATTATTACCACTAAATATCAGCCATAGTGTGCATTTGGTATATTTTTTCTGTACACTTCCTATTATTAACATCATGTATTAATATTGTACATTTGGTATAGTTTATGAGAGAACACTTTCATATTTGTACTGTTAACCACACAGTTAATCTTCTACCACATGGTTCACTATGTTATACAGTCCCATGTCTTGTACAGTTTACCCAGTGTGTGGACTCAGCTGCTCTCACTTTCATCACAGGAAACAACCCAAGTGTCCATCAACTGATGAATGGATAATGCTGTAAGAAAATTGAATTGGGACACATATGATAACATCGATGAACCTTGAGAACATTATGATGTATGAAATAAGCCAGACACAAAAGGACAAATACGGTATGGTCTCACTAATATAAACTAAACACAGACCATTTTTAACAAAAATACTCTAAGCCCCTTGTGCAGCTACATGCAGTTTTGTGACTAACTTTTTGAAAATTGGCTGTAGACAGAAGTATATGTGTCAGTTCCAGGCTGAAATCTAAAATGTTGAATGTATACTTCTCTGAGTTTATTTTTTTTCTTTTTGCCACCTGAACCCAGGCTAGTCATGTCACTATTGTAGATAAGAAGGTTCTAGTGCAATATTTTACAAATGGTGGTGTACATTTGAATAACCTGGTGCTAAAATTCAAATATGGTTTACGAATTCTGGGGTAGAGCCAGAAGTCTGCATTTCTAATAAGCTCCTAGATGATGCCAATGATGTTAAGACATTACTCACATGTTGAGTATGAAAGCATGAGAGAGGGTCAATAAAAGATGAGAAAGGAACCTGAGCCCATGAATGAAGAAGACAAGTACTGCCCTGTAAACCTGAGCCATTTTTAAGGTCTGTCACATCAAGAAGAATAAACCTCCTATTTGTTAAATAACTGTATCATTGGGTCCCTCTTTTATAGAAGTCTACTATTACTCTACTATAATATAGAACTCAAACTTATATGACACCACTCTCCTCTTTATGTAATAGTACTATATTCCTAAGAGGGTACTTGGATTTCTATTATTATATGTCACATACAAAGATGAAATTCCTCCCTCAAAATTTTGTATATTTTCCACCAATGATGATGTTTTATTGACATAATAACATATATCATTTGAATTAAAAGCTCATCTTAGAAGATATATAAGGGAAAATGATCAGAAATTCCATCTTCCATCATGAAAGAACTTCAGTTAAGGGATTTATCTTTAGATATGTAGGACAGATTAGAATTTGTTGATGTCCAGAGATGGACTTTCTTGTGGCCTAGCTCACTTTTTACCAAATAAAAATGGCCTGGAACATAAAAAGGAACACATGTTTACTAATTTTGCTGGGAAAATACAATTAGAGAAGAGGCCTAAATATGTACAGTATTATTTATCTATTGCTGTATAACAAATTACCACAAATTTAGCAGCATGAAACACTTCTCATACTATCTTATAGTTTCTGTGGGTCAGACATGTGGGCACCACTAAACTCCATCAAGTACTGGGTGCTTCTGTGGTGTGTGACAAGACTGCAATCAAGGTGTCAGCCAGAGCTGTGATCAGATCTCAAGGTTCACTTGGAGAAAGGATCTGCTCTCAAACTCATGTGGTTGCTGGCAGAATTCAGTTTATTGCAAATTGTTGGACTTATGGGCTCAGTTCCTTCTGGGTGTTGGCTAGAGGCTGCCCTCAATTCTTTGCTATGTGGGCACTTCCCCTGGGCAGTTCACAGCCTGAACGTTTGCTTCATCAAAGCCAAAATAAGAGAATCTGTGAGCAAGATGGAAATCCTTATATTTACCTATTCTTTTGGTTTGTAGGAAAACATATATCTCATCCACACTCAAAGGAAGGGTATGACACAGATATGAATACCATGGGAAGGAATAATTTCAAACATTTTAGAGTCTCTTCATGCTCACCCTAGTTAGTATATGATGTTCCATGACAAGTTCTCATAAAATGAAAATTGTCCTAATAAGTTTTCTGTGCTTAGGATATAATCATTAATAGATGATCTCACAACATTTCAGTGATTATTGGGGCCTAGGTATTCATAGTTGACTAGGCTAGAGAGTTACATCCACTCCCAGCTCTTTACCTTAAGATTTCAGTCTCATGCTTCACTTTCAGTTTTCTATGTGCCTGAACTGTTTCATAATGTAAATGCTTTTTTTACTACACTTCATTTTGTTTTCTAAAGTACAGAATATTTTTCTTAATTTTTAATATTAAATAGAACTATTTAATTATTTTATTTGAAAAAATCTCATGAATCCCAATTTTAATGAGCATGATTTATAATAAAATGCTACTAATAAATCTGTGTAAACAGAAAAATATTTTAAGAGTGCAATTATAGTACATATGGAAATGTAAAACTAAAATAAATTTTCAAACATAACTGCAACACTACTATTGACATTTAAATCAGCAATATAATTTAACATAACTATTAATGTGGTTATATTATAGTAAAATTGACATGTATGACTATTACACAGAGATGTAGCAAAGGTAATTTTGAGTTTGATACATCAATGTTAGTACCAATTTTGTCTATTGCAACTGATGTAAGCCATTATCATGCACCCCAAAATTATTTTATATCCACTTGACACAAATGCTTTTCTCACTGTAGGTTTTAAAATTGTATGTACCTAGAAAAGCATGTTCTTAAAGTTAATTCATTTTTGTGCTTCATATTGTAAGTAGGCTCTTTTGAAGAGACTACTTTAGTAAAGATGTGACACACCTCATTCAGGATGAGGCTTAATCCTCTTACTGGAGTCCATTATATGTGTGATGAATAAACACAAAGAGAGAGAAAGCCATGGAATCAAGAAGCTGAAATCAGTGAAACATGGAAGAAACTGGAGAGACAAACAGATACTGCCATGTGCCTTGCCATGTGGTACAGGACCCATGGATTGCTGGTAGCCAGTCTTTGGGAAGAAAACATTGCTTAGATGAAACCTTGATTTGGGCATTTTTTTCCAACCTCAAAACCTTAGCTAATAATTTACCATTGTTAAAAGCCAGAACATTTTGTGGTATCTGCTTTTAGCAGCCTAACAAACTAAAACACAAAGTTCTTGCCTTCTTACTTCTTATATTCCCAACACAGTGTAGCAGTGGTATCGTAGCCATATTAGCAATATTCTCTGGCAATGCAATTATTTAAAAATTATTGCTAAATCTAGATGTAAGTTGGGTATCAGATGACCCAGAATGTGCTTATATTTATTTTTATCACCCAAAAGAAAACACTAATGAAGCATTTTTATAGAAACCAATAGTCCCATTGTTAGGATCTGTTGTTTATTCTTAAAATTTTAAAAATTCTACCATCATAACCACCATAATTAATTAATGAGTTTCTGGTATATTTCCAGCAATCTACAAATGACTTGGAAAATATTCTTATATAATAATAGCCAAAATTATTTTCTTGGATTTTACATACTAGTGGGACAGACTAACAAGGAATATTTATGTAAATAAAAAGTATGTTAGAAGATGATAATTATATTCAAAAAAGTACAGTAACATGAGGGGATTCGGAGATCTACAAGGATGCTGTAATAAACACGGTGATTTGTGAGACCATAATGCGGGGAGACTTATTGCAGTGTCTTAAGGAGGTGAAGCTATTAGCCAAAATCATTCTTGGAAGAGTAATTTAAGCAGAAGAAACTACTGGAGCAAGATCTTTAAGGTTTAAGCCACCTCAGTGTGGTCAAGGAAGAACAAAAATTCACTGTGGGGGTAGACAACAGAACAAGGGTATGTGTAGCAAATAGGTCAATGAAGCAATAGAATGTCAAATCATTGTAAAGATTTTGACTTTTATTCAGAATGAAATGGAGCCACTGCATAGTTTTATGCAGAAGAGTGGCCTGATTTTATACAAATTTTACATGGAGCCTGTGGCTGCTGTGTTTAGAATAGATTAAGCAAGGAAAGAAGCAGGAAGAATTATGAGAATCTATTATTGCAAACAAAATAAAAGATGATGGTAGCTTAGATAAGAATGATAGGGGAATTAATTAAAAAATATATCAGATTATGGATATAGACTAAAGGCCAAATTTTTTTTTCTATGTTAGATGTGAATTGTGATATCACCATTATTTTTTTGCTCCGATTTTTCAGTATGGGCAAATGGAAGGATGAATTTGACTAAGGAAGTCTGCATATAGAGCATAATTGGAATAAAAACAATGAGTTGTTAATTGTGAAATTCCTATTAGAGATATAGAGTAAGATACAATATCAAGAATTCTAATCATTCTCCAAATCAGGTGAAAGATCTGGGTGGATACATAAATTGAGCATCAGTAACATAAGGATGATATTTAAAGTCACAAAATCCTTGATTTGAGTTTGATAATTTTAATATAACAGTTGGAATGGAATTTCTTCTCTGGACTTTGATTTCATAAACAGATGAGTGTCCAGAAGAATCTCATCTAACCTTGATTAATGAGGGATAAAAGCATTCCTATCATCGAAGTCCTTCCAGGAATGTTTATTCCTGGAACAGTTTCATAAAATATCATCTACTTTCCACTACCATTTCTTTTTCCACATTTCTTTTTCTCCAATCCACAAAATTCACTTTGCTTTATACATCAATGCTAAAATATATCAAAAGGTAGTAATGCCAAACCTGTGGCAAGTAAAGATGCTTGTTGATGTTTTAAGTAACAAAACAGGAAAAACTTGGCACTTTATCAATAGGAATTTCAGTTTGAGATATTTTCCAGTCAAGAATATGGGTTTTATGTAAATCTTCCAAACTATTTTATATCTTAATTTCAAATTCAAAAAAATAAAATAACAGGCAAAAAGCCACTTAAGTTATGGAAGCATTACATCAAAAAAGTTACATATGGGCATTTTTATCCATCAAATCCTAAAAGCAAACTCAACTGTTCCTCTAGGGTTTAGAAAGACAAACAGATGAACACATATTATTTAAATGACATAATCAAAGCCTTCTTGTTAATGAATCAAATGAAGAAGAGAAAAATGCTTAAACATATTCATATCTCATAAACCTAAACCCCATATTATTTTTTACCTTTAGCATTAATATATTACCCTCTTTTCTTTTGTAACAACTATATTACAATATTGTTATTAAATATAGTCTATAAGTCACATTAGTTATATTTTTTCCCAGAACCACCATTCTTAACACCTTGTAGTAGAACACTCCTGTATTTATATTATTAACTCAATCCTTATCTACCACCCAAATCACTATTATACATTCCCTATATTATGCTCCAGCTGTCCTCCAACTAATATTAACCTCTCTAAAATTCCAAACTTTTAGTATCAGGTTTTGAACACCCATCATTAGTGTCATTCCGAAGGAGTCATGCTCATGCAAAGCTCCCAAAGTGGCATTAGATGGCTTTATCTCCCATGATCTAGAGTTCAGTCCTCAGATGCTCAGGAAACAATCTTCATCATTTTGTTTCTCAGAGATGAAATTTTATTTCACAGTCCTTCACGGTCTGGCTGTTAATGCCAAAACTCATTAGCTAACCATACCTGAACCGAAATGTAAATTCTATGACCTGTCATAAAAAATACAAAATCCTTATCTTGATTATTGAACAATAACTTTCTATCCAGGGAGGTTTGTCTCTATAGGAATCCCAATTATCCTATGAAGTTTTCTAGATAATGATAGAATGTGACAAAGTAATATTGGCTATGGCCTCAAGTAGATTTAGAACAAAACTTCCCTCCTTACATAGAAGTGAACCTGTCAGGCAGACTCTCCTGGGTTTTATAAAAAAACATTCAAAGAACTGTGCCCCTGCATAAATATTGTGTCCAATATCTAGTGAGAAATTTTGCCACCTTGACTTACTCTGTTCTGTGATCACTTCCCTTATCTTCTTTCTTTGGATGGATTATAATGGTATATTTTATTGTACTCTAAAGTCTTTTTCTTTTTTTGTCAACTGTTGCATGTTTCAGTATATAATATTTCATCCATGAAATGTCAATTTTTATAATATAAATCTCACAATATTATAAAATTGTCACAGATTCTCCAACCAAAATTTTTGGGCAGTCTCCAATGACAAATTATCAAAAAAAGTCTATAAAACTTAATATTGTAAGTGAATAATGACCATGATGATGAACAAAATATATTAAACTACATTGAAAATATTATGACTTAATTAAAAAAACAGGTTTATTTTAAGCAGAATTGTCCATATTAAAAAAATATATGAGTTTTCTCACTATACAATTTCAAGAAGAAGATGAAGGGAAATATTACACACATGACAAAAAGTGACCAAGTTTCAATTAGGGACTTATTTATCTTATATTTATGACTCTTTGAGTTCATAGGCTTCTGGGAGTGACTTGGAGCTGAATTTGAACTAGATGATAGGATCCAGATTCAAAATTTTTGGAAATGAATTGTTAACAAAATGGATCAGTTATCAATCAGGGAGAAAATATTAGACTTGGATAAGAAACATGGAGAAGAAAAACCTAAACCATAAATGCGCAAGGAGGGAAGTAAAGCTCTAGATATAACAGGATCTGGCTGAGAAGCTTCAATTCAGAGCATAGGAGAGAAGAGAAGGTTTGGGCTCCCAATCTTGTAGCACTTGATGTACTGTTATCTTTGTAACTTTATCTCAAATTTAAGTGAGCTTCTGCGCTCTGTACTGATTTTGGCTACTTCCACAACAATCCTACTGAGAGAGGATTCTATATTCTACATCAGGATTAGCATATTTTCTCTTCTTTATCAACCAATTTTATTAAAACTCAGAATATGCAAGTGGAGTATTCCTTTCTGTTGCCTCTACTCATATTTTCTTGCACCACAACTTTTTCATGGCATTTTAATTTCTGCATTTCTCAAAATGTAAATCAGGATTGAGCAAGCGTGTTGCAATAGTATAAAACATGGCCACCTCCTTGTCCACTGGAAATATGGTGGAGGGCATGTGTATATGAATATACAAAGAACAAAAGTTAAGATGACCACAATAATGTGGGAGGTACAGGTAGATAGGGCTTTCTTTCTTCCTCCTGCACTGTGGTTACTCAGAGAATGTAAGATTAAAATATAAGATATGAGCAGGATTATGAAACTCACCATGCATATGGACCTACTGTTAAAGACTATGAGTATATTTATGAAATAAGTATCCATGCATGCAAGTTTCAACAGTGGTTGCATATCACAGAGATAGTGATCAATAACATTAGGGCTACAGAAGGGTAATTTCAAAGCCAAGATAATCTATGCTGAAGAATG
Source organism: Cabassous unicinctus (assembly GCA_029593785.1). Lineage (NCBI taxonomy): Eukaryota > Metazoa > Chordata > Mammalia > Cingulata > Chlamyphoridae > Cabassous > Cabassous unicinctus. The sequence goes on along the minus strand of JAQZBX010038328.1, from coordinate 523 downwards.
GATACAAGATCCCACTCAGGCCATTTTTACCAGTGTACCACAGACATGTAAGCTTATGATGGTTGTGTATTGCAGTGGTTTACAAATAACCACATAGTGATCAAATGACATGAGGATGAGAACTAAAATCTCCATACACCCAAAGAAGTGAATTACAAATATCTGGACCATGCATCTATTATAGGAGATAATTTTCTTCTCTGTCAGTGCATCTATAATCAACCTGGCTGCCATGAATGTGGAGGTTAGGGTATCAGCAAAAGATAAGTAGAAAAGGAAGAAGTACATATGGCTCTCAAGAGTCCAATCTGTATTTGATGGTCACCACAATAAGTAAATTTGCCAACAGAGATGCCAAGTAGAGAAACAAGGAGACCACAAACACTACTTCCTCCTTAAGAACATCCTCAGTTAACCCAAGCAGAATGAACTCATTCACACCCCTATTCATGTCCATGGTTAGTGTAGATAAAGAAAGGATGCAGCTGAGAAATACTTCATCTGCAAAAAAAAAAAAAAAAAA
>JAQZBX010038327.1:0-23449 GCA_029593785.1 Cabassous unicinctus | reverse complement strand
AGCAGACACTCAACCACCAAACTATGTCTCCGCTCCCCAGTTTGTCTATTTTTTATGATTACAAAGTGGCAAAAAAGTCCTTATTCACTGTCTCCCCTTTGTGTGTGTGTATGTGTGTGTGCGTGCACGTGTGATATAATGTGATTATACACGAGACAGGCACAAGTTTAACAAAGGGGGTGTAATGGGAACCACAGCTAGGACCAGACAATGTTCCACAGGCAAGGGGAGCTTGAAGGAGTAAGGACCTAATTGACACTGACAGGGAACTGGATGAGAAGGAAACATGACAAAGTGAATCAGCCAGTGAAAACAGAAGATTATACAGGGGAGATGGCTGCTCATTTCCCCAATCCCCTAGTTTGCAGCGGAGAGGGAATAGAGGTTAATTTAACTAGTCCTAAATCGAGCATTATAAACCAGGATAGATAGTAAAAAAAAATGTTCTGAGTGAAAGGACTGGGGTATGTATGGCATGGGGAAGAGGACTGGGAAGGGCACAAAGGGTCAGAACAGGGACTTGAGCAGCTGCAGCCAAGTTACTGCAGTTAAAGAGTCAAACAGAGATGACCAAATGCAGATGAAAGCCAGAATAGGTCTCCAAGATCTGGTTAACAAGGGAAAACCATTTTGTCAGTTGAGAGCTCATTGAAAGCAGCTAGTAGTTATGTCAAAGAGGCTCTAGTGGGGCATGCACCAGCTCCTATGATCAAGGGGGATCCAGCCAGGTAGACCAGAGTTGAGCCAAAAGAGGAAGGGGTTATCATCTAACATCAATATGTCCAGTAATTCAAGAGTGTCAGGAACAGATCAGAAGGGTCTTATCCTAAATTTGTTTGTCAATTGGTGTGTGATAAGAGCACATGGAATCTAAAAACAAAACAAAATTAAAGGAAGGAAAAAAAATACCAAAGGCATTTACTTAAATTCACTAAAACTGTGAAAATTTCTAGCATATGATGTTTGAATGTCAAATGCAGGGATTTCTAAAGTTTTAATGCCAATAGTTATGTGAGTCTGTTTAGATTCTCACATCCTGCCATCCTGCTCATTTGTGAGTCAGGTGCTGAAGGTAGGGAAATAACGTTTGCCCAATCAGTGTCCAGTAGTGCATTGCGTAAATGAGTTTGTAGCACAGAAGAGAGGTCTGGGCTGAGATTTAGATGTGTCCAATATTATAATGGCAGTCACCATATGGAATGCTTATTATGGTCAGTCTGTGCAAAGCATTATATATTCCTCACAGCAATTCCTTGAACCAGATATTATTATTTCCTTTTTACAGATAAAGAAATTGAAACTTAGGGAGTTAATTTGTTCAAGATTTTATATAGCTAGTAAGTTGCGAGCTGAAATTTATTGAAGCAATGAAGTAAGTGAGCTATAACCCCAGGCAATTAATTAAAATGTTATTTTTTACTTGGTATACAGTTTTGGCAGTCCATTAGAATTGTTGTTGTATTATGTGCTTAAGTATGAAATAAAAACACCATGTACCTAAGTTGTTAGGCTATACAAACCACTTAGATGAGGGTTTCTCAATCTCAGCACTTAAGGACATTTTGGGCCAGATAATTTTTTGTTGTAGGTGGCTGTCCTGTGCCTTTTAGAATATTCAGCAGCATCCCTGGCCTCTATCTACTATATTCAAGTATCATCCCTTACTTGTGATGATCAAAAATGTCTCCAGAAATTGCCAAATGTCCCTTGGGTGGTAAAGTTACCCTAATTAAGAACCACAGATGTGGGCATTTGATAACTATGTATATTAATAAATCAGCTTATTCATTCATTCAGTCAATAACAGATATTTACTCTGTGTCTACCGTGGGCAGTCACGATGTGAGGCATTGGGAATAAAGTGACAAATAAGACATGTCTCTAACTATAGAGAGCATACAACCTAGTGAGTGTTACAGTTATATAAATTTTGCAGGTTACAGACTTCTTAGGTCACAAACTCATGTGTACAAAAATTTGACTGCCTTTACTTTTCCATGTCTTAGAGAAATTAGGGAAGTTACAGTTTTTGCACACATGAGTTTGTGGTCTGAATGGTAGAAAATAATTTTAACTGTTGGAATAAATTCTGTTCAATTCAGTATTTTTAGAATTTAAATCAAGATTTTCTCATTTCTCCTGAGGGCTGCATCTGTGACCTTGGAGGCTTATATGAGATTGGGTGGGAAAGTAAGGTGTATTCCTCAGGTACTATATGTCTGCTCCGATCCTCATTTATTATTATCCCTTCACACTGGCACTAAATGAATGACCTGAATTTTCATCTGGCATCTTATATTGTGATCTGTTCTGGCAATTGTTGCTTTGCCCCTCAGCTTGACAGCCAGGCCACTTTTGGTCTTTGGCACTTCTCTCACCAACCTCTGCTCTTTTCACTGAGTCAAAGGAAATATTTTGTTCTTTCATGCAATCCTGGGGCCGTGGGAAACTTGGTGGCTGTCTCAGAACCTTCTTCTTAGATGTCCATCTTTCTATTTATTTTCTACTTTCCCCTTTACTGTGGTGTCTCAGGAAAGTTTGTGCATCTTTCTGCCTTCCTGGGCCACTAGTGGACTGTAAGGCACAGGCATCACTTTTCTTGGTTCATGTGCACATATTGGAAGGAAGAGCTCACTAAAATAGATTACCTAAAAGTTTTTTTGTTGGAAAACAGGGCACAAAAAGATAGCATGCCCCTATATCCTTAAATCAGCAGAGTGACTGTAGCTTCTTTCTATCTCCTAAAAAATAACTCATGCTGAGGTCTGAAAGATTTTACAAAATTTGATCACTGATTTTTTCGTGTATTATATATATTTTTAATACTCTTACCTCTCCCTGAGCTGGCTTCCTTGTTGTTTGCTTGTTATTTTTGCTTGTTGTCTGCTCTGTTTTTTCTTTAGGAGACACCAGGAACCAAACTTAGGACCTCCCATGTTGGAGGCGGGCACTCAACTGCTTGAGACATTCGTTCTTCTATTATATATTTTAAAATTGCCTTATCTTATGATCGATTCATTATCTCTCAGAAACATTAATGACTCAAGAGCTTTCTATGCTTTATATTAATTTGGAATTAAATAAATCCATAATTTAGGTCAATATATACAACACCCCCAAATTGTTATGTTTACATTAATAATTTTACAAAATTCACTATAAGTATCACTTATCTTTGCGATCGAATTCGTTCCCTATTTTACTGCTGATACAAAAGTGAATAAGAAGAATGGGATCAAAAACAGGATGGCTGGGAGTGGATGTGGTTCAAGTGGTTGAGCTCCTGCTTCCCACATGGAAGGTCCTGGATTTGGTCCCCGGTGCCACCAAAAAACAAAAACAAATAACAAGCAAACAAATGAAAACCAACTCAGCGGAGCCGATGTGGCTCAGTGGTTGAGCATTACTTCCCGCATACGAGGTCCCGGGTTCAATCCCTGACCATGGTACCTCAAAAAAAAAAAAAAAGCGTCTATAGGTGAATTAAAAGTTTATTCATTGATTCATTGATTCATTTACTTAACAAATATTTAATGAATAACCAGATGCATAACTATGTAAGTGCTAGAAATATGAATGAACCAAATGAACTTTTAAAACTTATAGTATATCTTTCTGAGACAATATTCCTTTTGTGTATTTTTAAAAATAACAGTTTATTTGGCAAGCAGAAGTAAATTTATTTTAAGATGCTCATTTTATTTCTTACATATTGGATTTATAGTTTCCCTTACATGTAATTTGTCATTGTATGCTCATTTCTTAGTACCTGAAATTTCTTTTGGCTACATCTACACCTGGGCAAGTATTTAGTGGTACTATACCTTCGAGCAATGTACCACCAATGAATATGGACACAAAAAATTATAGGCGTACATAATACATTGAATAAATTTTCACTTTAATGTTATAAATAGGATTATGTTGGAATTCAAGAAAATCAAAACCTTCCAAACTCAACTTTTCAAAGTCCCTATTGATCATAATAACTCAGATTGTTTTTTCACATTGCCATAATTACTTAAATACCTAACCAAGGTATTTTCTTTGTTTTTATAAAGTAAAGACTTGTGTTCTAAAGTACAGCAAAGATTAAGGGAGGGTGTTCTTCCATTATTTCAAATAGCAATTTGGAATTGCAACACATGGGCTTTCACACTGTTGTATGATTTGGTATTTTCCTTTTTTATATCATGCTTTTATTTCCTAAGGAGAGAAGATTGGTGTCAGTAATGTGGAATCTGTTCTGAAAAACATGGGCATAAAACTTACAGAAGAAGAACAACAGGATCTACTAGAGCACCTATCAGCTGCTACTGGTAAGACTTTAAAGTGTCTCATGGTCCATAGATACTGCTGAGCTTATGAGTTTGGGGGATATTTTGTGAGAGTTTCTGATATTATACGTTTGAATTATTTAGGCTAAATCCTTTTTAAAAATCATTTCATACCAATTACAGAATAAGTCCTGATTCTTATTATTTCATAGGCTGGGAGATAGTAGACTTCTTAAATATTAGTAACTGATTCATTGTGCTGCTGGATTAATTCCCTAAAGTACAGCTTTTATCGTGCCTCCCTGCTGTTCAAAACCCTTCAAAAAACAGCCTATATTTTTGCCCCAACTTTTATCATTTTAAAAATTGTGGTATAATTTATATACAATAAAAAACACATTTCTTGAGGTTACAATATGATTAGTTTTGACAAATGCATACCTCTATAAACCACACTACAATCAGAACATAGATATTTATGGCATCCCAGAAAATTCCTTCATGCTTCTTGTCAATCAGTTAACTACCCCTTCCCAAGAGGCAAGCATTCATATACATATTTTTGTGTGTGAACATAAGATTTCATTTCTTTGGGTAAATAACTAAAAGTGGGATTCATAAGATGTATGGTAATATATGTTTATCTTGATAAAAAAATTCCAAACTGTTTCAAAGTGGCTGAACCATTACCAGTATATGAGAGTTCTGGTTGCTCTGTGTCCTTGTTAGCACTTGGTAGTATAAGTTTCATTTTTACTAGCCATTATGATATGTGTGTAGTGGTATCTCATTGTGTATCTAATTTGCATTTCCCTCTTGACAAATGATGTTGAGCATCTTTTCATGTTCTTATCTGGTATCTGCATATCATCTTTGCTGAAGTGTCTGTTCAGATATTTTGCCTACTTTTTGAGTTGTTTTCTGATTATTGACTTTTGAGAATCTTTTATACAAAGGACTCTAGATACAAATCATTTATTGGATGATATGCTTTGTAAACATTTTCTCCTGCTCTGGCTTGTCTTTTCATTTTCTTAACTGTCTTTAAAAAAAAAAAAATTATGGATTGTGTTTTTGCATTGTATCTAAGAAATATTTACCTAACCCAAGGCTACAAAGATTTTCTCCTATGTTTTCTTCTAAAACAGTGTTGTCTGATAGAAATATAATGCAATCATCATATATAATTTTTAAATTTCTGGTAGACATTAATAAAATTAAAAAGGTAACATTAATGTTAATAATTTAACTCAAAATATACTAAAAAGAATAATTTAAACTTGCTTAACACCACACATGGCTAATACCTACCATAGAGGACAGCACAGTTCTAGAAGTTCTATAATTTTAGATTTTACATTGTTTAGATTATGATCATTTTGAATTTTTTTGCATATGTTATAATGTATGGGTTGAGGTTGATTTTCTTTTTACATATGGTTATTCAATTGATCCAGCACCATTTGTTGAAAGGACTATCCTTTTTATTTAATGAATTGCCTTTGTATGTTTGTTGAAAATTGGTTGATGATATGTGTATTGTCCTATTTCTGGATGATCTATTCAGTTCCATTCTTAGTGTTTATCCTTTTACCAATATTATGCTGTCTTAATTACTGCTGCTTATCATAAGTCTTATATTGGGTACTGTGAGTCCTCCAACTTTGTTCTTTTCTTTTGCAAATTTTTTTGACTATTCTGGTTTTTTGTTTTCCATATAAATTTTAGATTCAGCCAGCTTATCAATTAATACAAAAATTCTTGCTCAGAATTTTATTATTGCATTTAATCTGTAGATCAATTTGGGAAAATTGATAACTTTTACAGTATTGAGTTTTCCAATCCTTGAACAAGATGTAACTCTCCATTTAATTAGTCTTTGATTTCTCTCATTAGTGTTTTATAGTTTTCAACAAACAGATCTTGCTCATATTTTGTTTTATTTATACCTAAGTAATTTATGATTTTTGGTGATATTGTAAATGACAATTTAAAATGTTTTCAATTTCCAATTATTCATTGCTAATATATTAAAATAGTATATATGTTTACGTATTGCCTTGGTGCCCATCTTTACTAAATTCATTTTTAGTTTTAACACCTTTTTGTAGAATCTTTAGGATTTAAAAAAAAAAGTAATCTATGAATAGAGTCAGTTTTATTTCTTTTTTTCTTGAATAGATGAGATGAAAGTTGACATCTTTCTCTTGTTACCAATCTCAGTGGGAAAGAATTCAGTTTTTTCACCATTAATTATGATGTTAGCTGAAAGTTTTTGTTAGTACCCTTTATTGGGTTGAAGAAGTTCCTGTTAATTCCTAATTTCCTGAGAGTTAATGTCATATATGGATGTTCAATTTTGTGGAATGCTTTTTCTGCATCTATTGAGTTGTTCATAAGTTTTTTTCTTAGTTTATGTAGTGAGTTACATTGGTTGATTTTTCTTTTAATTTTTATTCTAGTTTACCCACATTCACATGTATAATTCCTGTGTAAATTACAATCACAATGTTATGCCACCATCACCACCATCCATTACCAAAACTTTATAATCAACCCAAATAGAAATTCTGTACAATTTAAGCATTAACCCCTCATTCCCTACTCCCAACTCAGCCCCTGGTAAGATATATTCTAGATTCTGACTCTATGAGTTTGCTTATTCTAATTGTGTCATACTAATTAGATCATAAAATATTTGCCCTTTTGTGTCTGGCTTATTTGACTCAACGTGATGTCTTCAAGGTTCACCCATGTTGTCTCATAAATAAAAATTTCATCCCTTTTCATTGCTGAATAATTTTCTATTGTATATATATACCCCAATTTGTTTATCCATTCATTGGTAGATGGACGCTTGGGTTTCTACCATCTTTGGTGTTGCAGTTTGATGTAATTATGAATTCCGAAAATAGATATTGGATTATGCTTGTAAACTGGTCTGTTAATCTGGGCATGATTAAGTTATGATTAGGGCATTGACTGGGCTACGTCAATAGGGCGTTGAGCCTCACCCTTTGGTGGGTGGGGTCTTGAACATAAAAGACATGGCAAAGGACAGTGCTGGAACAGTTTTGATGTTGGAGTTCTGGTGAGGAAGGAGGGAAGGCCCTGGGATAGAGACGAGCCATTCACCTGAGAGTTCACAGCTGGCCTTGTGGAAAGAAGCAAAGCCTAGAGAGCCTCATAGACTACAGCTGCCCTTGTGGAAGAAACAGAGGAGCTAAGCCCGGAGAGAAATGTAGCCCTGGGAAGAGAGGAACCCAAGAAGCCTGAAACCTGCAAACGTTGGCAGCTGTCTTGCTCCAACACGTGGCAATGGACTTTGGTGAGGGAAGAAACTTGGAATTTATGGCCTGGTAACTGTGGACTTCTACCCCAAATAAATACCCTTTATAAAAACCAACCGATTTCTGGTATTTTGCATCAGCACCCCTTTGGCTGACTAATACATTTGGCAATTGTGAATAATGCCTCTATGAACATTGGTGTGCAAATATCTGTTTCCGTCCTTGCTTTTTAGTATCTTGGGAATATACCTAGTAGTAGGATTGCTGGGTCATATGGTAATTCTATACTTAACTTTTTGAGGAACTGCTAAACTATCTTCCACAGAGTCTACACCAATTTACATTGTCACTAGAAATGAATGTTTTTCAATTTCTCCACATCCTCTCCAACACTTGTACTTGTCTGTTCTTTTTTAAAATAGTAGCCATTCTAGTCAGTGTGAAATGGTAACTCATTGTGGTTTTGATTTGCATTTCCCTAGTAGCTAGAGATGTTGAACATCTTTTCATATACTTTTTAGCCATTTGTATGTCTTCTTTGGAGAAATGTCTATTCAAGTCTTTTGCCCATTTTTAAATTGGGTTGTCTTTTTATTTTTGAGTTGTAGGATTCCTTTTTATATTCTCGATATTAAACACTTATCAGATATGTGGGTTCCAAATATTACCCCCCATTGAGTTGTCTTTTCACTTTCATGATAAAGTCTTTTGATGCACAGAAGTTTTAAAATTTGATGAGGTCCCATTTAGCTATTTTTTCTTTTGTTGCTTTGCTTTAGCTGTAAAGTCTAAGAAACCATTGCCCCCCTCCCCCAAAAAAAAAGATCCTCAAGAAGTGTCTCTATATTTTCTTCTAGGAGTTTTATCATCCTGATTATTATATTTAGGCCTTTGATACATTTTTAGTTAATTTTTGTATATGGTATGAGATAGGGGTCCTCCATTCTTTTGCATATGGATAGTCATTTTTTCCCAGCACCATTTGTGGAAAAGGCTATACTATCCCAACTGAGTAACTTGATAGCCTTGTAAAACAAAAACAAAACAAAACAAAACAAAAAAAACAATCGGCCATAGATGTGATGGTCATTTCTGAATGCTCAACTCAATTCTATTGATTTATACATCTGTGCTTGTGCCAGTGCAATGCTTAAAAAAAAATTTTTTTTTTATACCACCGTAGCTTTGTAATACGTTTTAAAGTTAGAAAGTGTGAGTCATCCAACTTGGTTATTCTTTTTCAGGATGGTGTTGGCTATGTGGGACCCCTTAGCCTTCCGAATAAATTTGATGATTGACTTTTTCATTTCTGTGAAGTAGGCTGTTGGAACTTTGATTGGGTTGGCATTGAATCTAAATCAGTTTGGGTAAAATTGACATCTGAACAATATTTAGTCTTCCAATCCATGAGCATGGAATGTCCTTCCATTTATTTAGATCTTCTTTGATTTCTTTAGCAATGTTTTATAGTTTTCTGTGTAAAAGTACTTTGATCCTTGGTATTAATTCTTCTTGGAATGTTTGGTAGAAATCCTCTGTGAAGCCATCTGGTCCCGGGCTTTCCTTTTTATGAGGTTTTTTTTTAGATGGTACCTCATTGTGGCTTTAAAAATTTTTTTTTTTAATTTTTAAAGAAGCTTTATATATTATATATTACATAAAAAATAAAGGAGATTTCCATATAGCTCACACACACCGCCTCCCACACTTTCCCCCATTAACAACATCTTTCATTAGTGTGGTACATTTGTTACAATAGAAATACATATTGAATCATTGTATTAGCCAAGGACTCTAGTTTACATAAGGCACACCTGAGGCATGCTTTTATGGAATATGAAAGTGTCCATCTTGTCACAGTGTTTTATCTCAGTGGGTGGAGACCCACACAATAAACAAGAAAATAATAAACTCCCATCTTGGGGAGTCCTGCTATATTCTCAAATAGAGGATCAAGACTCTCTCAAGAATATAGGCAGTGCCTAATAAAAGAAAACAGACTGAAATGTCAAGCCCTCAATATTATTGCATGTAACTATGAAACTTATTCTTCAAAAATTGAAACTTAGTGGTTACCATAGTTTCCAAGGGAAGGGGGAGGGAAGAGTAGAATAGATGGAACATGGGCATTTTTAGGGCATTGGAATTGTTCTGCATGATCTTGCAATGATGGATACAGGTCATTTTACATTTTTTCAAAACCTAGTGTATGGTGCAAAATGTAAGCCATTATGTAAATCATTGACCATGGTTAGTAGCAATGTTCAATAATTGTACATCAATTGTAACAAATTTACCACAAACACGTAAAATGTTATTAATGAGAGTGGGTGTGGGAAGGGGTTTGGGTATCCTCTGTATTTTCTATGTTACTTTTCTGTAACCTAAAGCTTCTTTGAAGATAAAGCAAAAAAAATAAGATACTGGGGGAACATATGGAAGAAATTGTCACTGTACATAAAAGGTAACAGATCTTACAGTGATGAAAGACACAATGAAAAAAATTTTTAATTTTATTATTTTATTTTTTGCTTATTATTATTATTTTATTTGTTTATTTTTTGCTTTGTTTTTGGGATGACTTTGGATCACAGAAGGGTCACAACTGTGGTTGGGGAGGATCACTGGTGTGGGGTGTCAGTAATGGGGGGATGTGCAGGGAGGAGTGCACCTGGGGCATGCCTCTATGGCATATGTTCAAATGGTCATGGGGTGTTGTCTCGGGGGGTAGAGTCCCACACAATAACTGAAAGAATATTGAATTTTCATCCAGGGAAGTCATGCTACATTCTCTAATAGAGCAGCAAGAATCCTCTGAGTACATGGGTAGTGCCTAGTGAAGGAGGACAGACCATTATTCCAGGCCCTTGATATTGATCGTTGCATTTATGAACCTTTTCTAGTGAAATTGAAACTTAGCCTAGTATTATATATTGCCTTAAGAGTTACCTCCTGAAAGCCTCCTTGTTGCTCAGATGTGGCCTCTCTGTAAGCCAAACTCAGCATATATATGCACTACCTTCCCCCTGCCATGGAACATGACTCCTGGGATATGAGCCTCCCTGGCACCAAGGGATTATTACCAAGCACTGACTAGTGATGGATCTAGAAAAAGACCTTGACCAAAAGGGGGAAATATTAAATAAAAATGAGTTTTTATGGCTAAGAGACTTCAAAGTGAGTTGGGAGGTTATTCCAAAGGTTAACGCTTACACATGTCTCAGCAGGATCTCATTGACTGCCACAGTAAACAGTGCCTTAAACAACAGGGCTCCTGAGTGCTCTAGAGACATTTAGACACTAGAGGCAGGGCAGACAGTCTAAGGAGTTCAGCAGCCTGTCAATGGAATGTATGCTCCCCAATGTTATGAGGTTTTTCTTGACTGATTCAATCTTTTACTTGTAATTGGTCTGTTGAGATATTCTCTTCTGGAGTCAGTGTAGATTGTTCACAGGTTTCTAGGTATGTCCATTTCATCTAGGTAGTCTAATTTGTTGGCATACAATTGTTCATAGTATCCTCTTTGGTCCTTTTTATTTCTGAGGGGTCAGTAGTATTGTCCCCACTCTCATTTCTGATTTTTATTTATTTGTATTTTCATCCTTTTTCTTTGTCGGTCTAGGTATTGACTTGTCTATTTTAATTGGTCTATTCACAGAACCAACTTTTTGTTTTGTTAATGTTCTCTATTATGTTTTCTCTATTTCATTTATTTTTTGCTCTAATTTTTGTTATTTCTTTCCATCTGCTTGCTTTATGTTTGCTCTGCTGTTCTTTTTATAGTTCCTTCAGGTGTGCAGTTAGGTCTTTCATCTTAGCTCTTTCTCCTTTTTAATATAAGCATTTAGGGCTATAAATTTCCCTCTCAGCACTGTCTTTGCTGCATCCCCTAAGTTTTGATATGTGTTCTCATTTTCATTTGTCTCAAAATATTTACTGATTTCCCTTGTGATTTCTTTTTTGACCCATTAATTGTTTAAAAGCTTGTTATTTAACTTCTGTATATTTGTGGATTTTCAAGTTCTATGCCTGTTAATGATTTGCAGCTTCATTCCATTGTGGTCAGAGAAGATGCTTTATATAATTTCACTCTTTTTAAAAAATTTATTGATGTTTGTTTTGTGACCCACTGTGATCTTTTCTGGAGAATGATCCATGTGCATTTGGGAGGAATGTACATCCTGCTGTTTTCAGGTGCAGTGTTCTGTATATGTCTGTTAGGTCTAGTTCATTAACATATTATTCAAGTTCTCTGTTTCCTTATTTATCTGTCTAGATGTTCTATCTGTTGATGAGAGTGGTATTTTGAAGTTTCCAACTATTATTGTAGAGGTGCCTATTTCTCTCTTCAGTTTTGCCAGTGTTCACCTCATGTAATTTGGGGCACCATGGTTGGTGCGTAAATATTTATGATTGTTATTTCTCCTTGGTCAATTGACCCTTCCATTAATATATAGTGCCCTTCTTTGTCTCTTGTACTAGCTTTTGACTTAAAGTCTATTTTGTCTGATATTAGTGTAGCTACCTCAGTTCTCTTTTGGTTACTATTTACATGGATTATCTTTTTCTATCCTTTCACTTTCAGTGATTTGTGTCATTTGGTCTAAATTAGTCCCTTGTATACTATCTATATTTGGAGTGCTTATTTGTTTACACTCTGCCAATCTTTGCTTTTAAAATTTTTTTATTTTTAAATAAGCTTTAGATTACAGAATTGTTACATAAAAAATATAGGGGATTTCCACATACCCCACACCCTCCCACTCCCACACTTTCCCCCATTAACATCTTTCATTAGTGTTGTGCATTTGTTACAATTGATGAACACATATTAAAGCATTGCTACTAACCATGGTTTATAGTTTACATTACACTTTACATTTTGCACCACACAATTTTATAGGTTATGACAAAATGTTTAATGGCCTGTATCTGTCATTGCAATGTCATGTAGGAAAATTACAATGTCCTCAAAATTCCCCATGGTATACCTATTTTTCCCTATCCCTCCCCACAGAACTGCTGGTGGCCACTGCCTTTATGCCAGTGATACGAGTTCTTCCATTGTTAGAATAATAAGTCTCTTTAGTCCATAGTTGCATTCCCTCCTTATATTTGTTCATTCCTCAATCTTGAGGATTTTGGGATGGTGATACCCACTCTGTTTCTGATTGAGAGTGGGCTTAGATCCCATGGGGCAGATGGCTGGGACTGTCTTGCTTGCAGTTGTAGATACTCTGTTTTTTTGGGATGGGTATGTCCATCATCATACCTTTGTTAGTTGTCCTGGGTGAATCCAATGAACTGGAGATTAAGTGTTGCAACTCTGCTGGGATTCACAGCTCAACCAGCACATGAACAAATCAAAGATTTAAGTCTCTGGGTATATATTTAACGAATATAGTGCTAATTATAGGTTCAAGTAAAAGGGGTAGAAGAACTATATATAGGGAAATTATAAATAAGTCTAACTCTGTTACACTTGGGAGCATATATTCTAAAGTAAGGCCACTGACAGGGTGCTGAATTCCTGAGATTGTCTGCCCTGTCTATAGTGTCTAGATGTCTCTAGAGCCCTCAGGAGCCCCACTGTTTGAGGCACTGTTTACAGCGGCAGTCAATGAGATCCTGCTGAGACATGCATAAGCGTAACCTCTGGAATGAACTCCCAACTCACTTTAAAATCTCCTAGCCATAAAAATTCATTTGTATTTACTATTTCCCCCTTTTGGACAAGGTCTTTTTCCAAATGTATCACTAGTTGGCACTTGGTAATAATCCCTTGTTGCCAGGAAGGCTCATCCCTGGATATCATGTTCCATGCTGGGGAGTGTGTTTATATGCTGAGTTTGGCTTAGAGAGAGGCCACATTTGAGCAACAAGGAGGCTTTTGGAGGTAACGCTTAAGCAATATAATACTAGGCTAAGTTTCAATTTCACTACTAAATGTTCATAAGTGCAACCATCAATATCAAGGGCCTGGCGTAATGGTCTATCCTTCTTCACTAGGCACTGCCCATGTACTTGGGGAATTCTTTCCACTCATTTAGAGAATGTAGCAGGACTTCCCAAGTTGGGAATTTAACATTCTTTTGGTCATTGTGTGGAACTCCACCCACTAAGACAACATCCCATGACCACTTGAACATATTCATATGCTATAGAGGCAGGCCCCAGGTGCACCTCTCTCCCACACATCTTCCCATCACTGACACCCCACACCAGTGATCCTCCCCTGTCGCAGTTGTGACCCTTCTGTGATCCAAAACCATCCCAAAAAAAAGCAAAAAAATAAATAAAAATAAGAAAATAAAATAATAATTAAAAATAGCAAATAAAATAAAAAAACAAAAATTAAAAAATAAAGAAAAAATAATAATAAAATTGAAAACATTTCATTTTGTCTTTTCATCACCTTAAGATCTGTTATCTTTTATGTACAGTGACAGTTTCTTCCATATGTTCACCCAGTGTCTTTTTTTTTTTTTCTTCTTTATCTTCAAAGAAGCCTTAAATACAGAAAAGTCACATAGAAAATATATGGGAGTCCCATATACCCAATCCCCTCCCCCCTCCCACTCTCCCATATTAATAACATTTTTCATGTGTATGGTAAATTTGTTACAATTGATGTATCAGTATTGAAGCATTGCTTCTAACTATGGTCAACAGTTTACATTATGGTTTACATTTTACACCATACACTTTTATAGGTTTTGACAAAATTTAAAAAGGCCTATATCCATCATTGCAAGATCATGCAGAGCAATTCCAATGCCCTAAAAATGTCCCATGTTCCATCTATTCTATTCCCTCCCCCCTCCCTCGGAACCTATGGTAACCACTAAGTTTCAATTTTTGAAGAATAAGTTTTATAGTTACATGCAATAATATTGAGGGCCTGACATATTGGTCTGTTTTCTTTTATTAGGCACTGCCTATGTTCTCAAGAGATTCTTTCCCCTCTATTTGAGAATATAGCAGGACTCCCCAAGATGGGAGTTTATTATTTTCTTGTTTATTGTGTGAGTCTACACACCCACTGAGATAACACACTGTGACAAGATGAACTCTTTCATATTACATAGAAGCATGCCCCAAGTGCGCCCTATCCTGCATTTCCCCCACCCCTGATACCATGCAGCAGTAACCATCCCCTGCCATATTTGCCAAAAGAACATTCCCAACATTTAAATTTTAACCATAGACCTAAAACCCCCTGAGTTCACCCATTCTTTTCTCCAGCACTCCCCCCAGTTCCATGGATAGTCCAATGCAATCCCCCCACCCTACACCCCCTTACATTCCAGCACAGTTGAACCCAATCACATCACTGTACCACTATTACCCTCATCAACTGCCTAACCACCCCCTTTCACCTTATCATTGATTTTGCCCTTACTGAACATAGGCTCACCACCCGCTTCTCCTTTTCTGTCTCCTGTTAACCTGTCTTCTAGACTCTAGCTCTGTGAGTCTGCTCAATTTTCTTGTTTGGGGAGTTTTATCCATTAACATTCAGTGTTATTTATGTAAAGGCAGTGCTTACTTCAGCCATTTTGTCCTTTGGTTTTTATATGCCATATCTTTTTTGTCTCTCTTTCTCTTCATTGAAGCCTCATCTGTCTGGATAGTTGATCTTTTGTGATGTATCTGACTGACCCCTTTCTTTCCATTTCTGTATATTTAAAAAATATTGTCTTTATAGTTACCCTGGAGTTTTATTACACACCTTATGTTTATAACCTACTAGTATGAAAAGATAACAACTTAGCTTCAATAGCACACTTGTTCTCTGATCTCATATTACTCTATTTCCCCTCCTGATGTTGTTTTTTTTCCCATTTTACCACTTCATATTTTGCAAATTCATTATGAGGAAATATTCCTTTATCTTGTTCAATTGTATTCTGATTATTATATGAATTAAATAGTATAGTTGAATATTGAGGATACAGTACTATTGGGTTTGCATTTACCCTCTTAATTACCCTTACTGATCTTTTTTTACACTACTCCAAGCCATTCTCTACTGTCTTTTCATTTCAACCTGCAGAACTCCCTTTAGTAATTCTTGCTGGACAGGTCTCTTGTTGACAAACTCTGTCAGTTTCTGTTTATATGTGAATATTTAGAAATCTCCCTCATTTTTGAATGATAGTTTTGCCAAATAATGAATTTTGAGCTGGTAGTTTATCTCTTTAAGTACCTTAAATATACCAGAGCACTGCCTGCTTACCTCCATGGTTTCTGATGAGAAATCGGCACTTAGTTTTAATGAGGATCCCTTGTATGTGATGAACCACCTTTCTTTTGCTGCTTTCAGAATTCTCTCTTTATCTTTGTCATTTGACATTCTGATTAGGATGTATTTCAGAGTAAGTCTATTAGGGTTTATTCTGTCTGGAGTATGTTGCACTTTTTGGACATGTATATTTATGTCTTTCATAAGAGTTGGGAAATTGTTGACCATTATTTCCTCAAATATTCCTTCTGCCCTTTCCCCTTCTTTTCTCCTTCTGGAAAACCCATGATGTGTATGTTTGCATGATTCTTGATGTCACTCAAGTCCCTGACACACTGTTCAATTTTTCTATTCTTATCTCTTTCTGTTCTTCTGGCTGTATGATTTTGATGGTCCTGTCTTCTAGTTCATTGATTCTTTCTTCTTCCTGTTCAAATTTACTGTTGTATGCCTTTAGTGTATTTTTAGGAGGTACCGGGGATTGAACCCTGGACCTTGTACATGCAAAGCAGGCATTCAACCACTGAGCTACACCTACTCCGCTTTAGTGTATTTTTAATCTTCATTATTGTGCCTTTCATCCATATAATTTCTGTTATATTTCTTTTAAAACTTTATGCTCATACATTGTCTTCTTGATATCCTTTAGCTCTATATCTACCCTTAGATTATTTTTATCCATGTTTTCCTTCAACTCCTTGAATTGATTTATTTAGGAGATTTGTTTGAACTTCTTTGATTAGTTGTTCCATATTCTGTGCTTCCTCGGAATTTTTTTTTTTTTTTCCTTGTATGAGCCATATCTTTCTGTTTTTAGTATGGCTTGTAATTTTTTGCTGATTTTTGGGCATCTGATAATTTTGATGTTTTACCTCTGAAGGTCAGTTTCTCCCTCTTTCCCAGGGTTTTATTATTGATTGCCTTTGTGTTACGTGCTTCTTTGACACTTAGTCCAACTTATTCTGGACCTTTAGAGTAGTCCATGTTTAACTGTTTAGATTTTCTCAACTTTTCTACACCTGATTCTTATTCTGGATTTGCAGTACAAATTTTAAGACTTTTGTGTGCAATTGTTTCACCTCTAGGAGAAAGCTTCCTTTCCTCTGTTCTTTCTTTGGGAATCCTGATCTGTTCTATTTGTTTTTGTGCAGAATTTTCTCCCCAGTCTATGATATGTCTAAATTCTCTCCCTCACTCAGTGTCTCCTTTCATTGCACTTTTCATTTTTGGGACCCGTCCTGTCTTAAAGCAGTTCAATTCCACCTCCCTCCCCCTTTTATTCCATGAGGCATGTCTGCCTCCATGTTCTTCTCTGTTAGGGTATCCTGCCCTGAAGAGCCAGATGAAGTCATTCCAAAAAGTTCCATTTTGTATTCAGGTGGTCCAGCAAACAAATACTGGATTGGGTGTGTGCACCTCTTGCCATGATCCCTTTTTTCCCTGGGGGGCACTTTTGTATGCGACACTCCTCAGCTGCTTGTGTTCCACCCTGGGTCTCTGCGAACTTTTGTCCCTGTTCCTTGATATATGTGTTGCTCTAACTCACTGCTAAGAGTGGCTCTATGGCCTGCATCCATGGCCAGAGGGACCCAAGCTGTGCCACCTCTGTTTGATTCTTCAGCTGCATGGGACAGAGAGGGGGGCGGGGCGCGTCTAGACTGGTGCATATGGGGCGTAAATCTCCTACTTAATTTTGTTGGTTTTATTTTTTCATTTTTTCAATTTAGAATTTTTAGAGTTCTTCTTCAGTCTCTATTGTACTAGAGTTTCAAGCAAGTAGAATTTGTCCTTTTATTAGTTGATTCTGAGGGGAGACTTTTCCAGGGGATGTCTTCTATCACCATGTTGATGACATCACCTACATTGTTTGATTTTTGAATGTTGAGCAAATCTTGAACTCCTGGAGGACTGCTACTTGGTCATGATGTATTATTCTTTATATATAAATATATATTGCTTGATTCAATTTTCAAAAGTTTTAGGATATTTACAGTTATCTTCATGAAGGATATTACGCTATAGACTGTTTCTTTATTGTCTTTGTTTGGCTTTAGTGTCAGGGTAATGTTTGCCACATAGAATGAGTTGGGAACTGTTCTATCTTCTTTAATTTTCTGTAGGAACTTGTGGAGAATTGATATTATTTCTTCCTTAAGTATTTGATAGAATTTGTCATTGAAACCATATTGGCCTGTAGTTTTCTCAGTTGGAAAGTTATAAACACTCATTCACCTTCTTTACTAGATATATAACTTTCAGCTTATCTATTTCTCTTTTTTGAGATATTTGATGGCTTGTGTTTCTAAAGGAATTTGTTCAATTCTTTTAAGAAAGCAACTTTTTGGGCATAAGCTTGTTTATTGTCTATAATATCTGTAATTATTTTCACCCCTTTTATTACTGATACTGGTAAATTGTGTCTTTTCGGTTCTTTCTTGATCAGGTTATCAATTTGATTTATATATAAAAATCCAGCTTTTGGTTTCTTTGATTTACTTTGTCACACTTCTGTTTTCAATTTAATTGATTTCTGTTCTCATCTTTGTTACTTCCTTCCTTGTTCTTGCTTTGGATTCATTTTGTTCTTTTTCTAGTTTAAGTGAATGAGTAGATCATTGACTTTGATATATATTTTTTCTAACCTGAGCATTTAATACTAAAATTTTCCTCTAAGCTCAGCTTAAATGCATCCTATAATTGTGTTTTTTATTATCATTCAAATCAAAATATTTTCTAACTACTCTTTAAACTCCTACTTTGATTCATAGGTTATCTAGTGTGTTGTTGAATTTCCAAACTTTCGTGGATTTTTGAGTTTTTTTTTTTTCTGTTATTGATTTCCACATTAATTCCATTGTTGTCAGAGATCTTACTTTGTATGATTTCTATTCTTTCAAATTAGTTAATTTTATGGCCCTATATTAATTATATATTGTTTTATAACAAATTATTCCAAATTTAGGGGCTTAAAATGAGAACCATTTATTTTTTCACTGTTTCTAGGGTCAGGAATTTAGGAGCAGCAAAGGTGGTAGTTCTGTGTCAGGGTTTCTGATGAGGTGGCAATTAAAATGTTGACTAGGGCTGCAGTCATCTAAAGATTTCACTGGGGCTATAAGACTTACTTCTATGGTTCACTTACATGATTGTTTCTGGTAGTTATGCTTCAGTACTCCAAAGGTTATTGACTGAAGACCTTATTAATTTCTCACCATGTGGACCTCTCTATAGGGCTGAAAATGATTTTATTTTAAATATATAATTATATTGTGTTCTGGTTTGCATAGTTTCTGATGAAAAAAGTGTTGTAATTCTTAAGTTTGTTCCTCTGTATGTAATATGTTCTTTTTCTCTGGCTATTTTTATTTTCTTTTTATCCTGTTCCTCACTGTAGCAGTCAAACTCTGTATTGTCAGAAAGTAGACCTTGTGTGGGAGAGTTTACTGCCCCTTCCCCAGTAATAGGAGATCTTCAATAGTATTGGCATAGGATCCTGTGCCCAGGATAGTATCTTGCCCCCTTCTCCTGGGGTAGAGAAGCTTTTCTTTTACACTTTCCCTAGCTGCAATGGTCCTTGTGACCTGGGAGGGACAGAGTTAGTTGCCTCTATTCTAGCAGCTTAAGGTTTTTGAGGATTATAGGAAAAGGATCTAGGCAGATTCTTGTGCCTTTCCAACAGTGGTAACAACCCTCCTCCTCCAGGTCAGCTTCACTGTGGGAGGCTCTCTTTGGTCTCCCACTGTTTCCAATCTTTCTCTCTTGAGCACCTGATAGTATTGCATAGAGAAGAGTCTGGGAGTGGGTATTTCCTCCCAGATTTTTAATCTGAAATATTTTAACCCTACTGGAAAGTTGCAGAAATAATACAATGAACACTTAATTATTTTCACTGCATCCCTATTCACCAATTGTTAATATTTTCCTAAGTTTGCATTATTGTTCTTATTATCTCTATCTCTGTTGTAGATTGTTTCCAAGACATGTTTCCCCTCATGCTCCTCTGTAATTTTATTTATCATTCTTCTCATTAAGAAGTGGAATGTTTCCCCATCTCTTGAATCTGGGTTGGTTTTGTGACTTGTTTAACTAAGAGAATGTGGCATAAGTGACATGCTGGGTCTTCCAAGACCAGGCCTTCAGAGGTCTTGTAATACCTGCTTTCATTCTTGGATCCCTGAACTACCATAAAGAAATCCAGCTATCCTGACACAGAGGACACATGGAGGGAGAGATCTTGGAGAACTTTAAGATCACAAAAGGATAGAGGCCCTGAAAGATGGATGATTACAAGGAGAGGGACCCCAAGATACCAGCTATCCCAATTGAAAATCCATACATGTGAGGGAGACTATCTTAACATCCCAATCCCAAATATAGCCACTTGGACAAGCCCAGCAAACTCTACATGGTGTAGAGACAAGCTATCTCCACTGATCCCTGCTCAGTTGCTTACTATATGCAGAGTTTCTGTTCAAGGTGATGAAAAAATTGGGATGATAGATATTGGTGATGGTAGCACAATATTGTGACTATAATAATTCTACTGAATTATGCATTTGAAAGTGGTTAAAATGGGAAATTCTGAGTTGTATATGTGTTACTACAATAAAAAGTTTAAAAAACTTCCTGAAGTACACGATTTTTTAGGCAATAGATAACTGTTACAAAAAATATATTTACTTTTTGCTTTGTTTTTGTTTTTGCTAAATCATTTGCAAAATTGGTTGTACTAAATATTAAACAGTGCATTCCTAAAATAAGGACATTACCCTCATAACCTACATTCATTTATTACATACCCCCTGCCTATTTTTGGTCAAAACTCTTTAGTATAGTTTAAAAAAAAACCTCTAGTATAGTATTCAATTTTCTCTATATTGTGGCCCCAACATAACTTTCCAATCTATGACCAATCTGGAAAAATACTATCAAATGATTTGGGGATTAGTGTTCTAAACTCAACTATGTGATAATGTATGTACGTGCTTTTAATATAATCAAATGTCAGGGATAGGCATTATTTTACATTCAAAATTATTATTAAATTTCCTTAATTAACAGAACAAAACCTTTAAAATCCCAATTAGCTAGGATTAATCTGAGAGGAACTTCAAAAGCCTTCCTTTTCCCCTGGCAAATAATCAGAAATTGAGTGACTTCTTTGCATCAGTCATATTATACAGGATCTGTTTGAGAGCACACTACCAATGATTCTTATCATTGATTCTTAACTTAGTCCCTTGGTTTTTTATTTATAATTCTGAAATTTTTAAGTGTGTATGTATTCTGTATTTATATATTCTTTTTTGTGTGTGTACAATTGGAGTTTACTTTGCTTTTAGTAATTATCTGGCACATTCCTGGAGGCCATATAAAACATCAGGTCATGATGTCATGACCCATAACTATTTGCTAATTAAAATAATATAAAATTCTTATAGAACTTACTAAATGGGAGGAGCAGAAACATTGAATGGAGAGTTTTATCTCTCTGTATATTTCGGAATATTTTTTGAACTACTCTCCATGAAAAGCTATTCTTCAAAACCATTATAATAAGCCCGAGAGGCATGTGTATTACATCTAGAGATTACATAGGAAAATTCACTAAATTAGATTATTTATTTAAATGGGATGTTGTAATTATCAGTATTATATCCAAAACTTTAAATTAAATGAGAAAAAATGCAATATGGCTGTCTCTCTTTATATTAGAAGAATAGATATAGACTCTGCTTCTATTAATTTTTAAAATAATAAAACTAATGGCTATCATTTATTGTGTATATATTATATGCTGGCATAGTATACCAGCTATCTCTTTTAATGCTATCTCTTTTAATGCTACCTTACTTGCACTACCTCTTTTAATGCTTACTCAAAGTCTATGAAATAGGTACTATTAACGTTCTCTATTTTAGAGATGAGGAAAGAGAAACACACAAGTGAGAAAATTCTAGAGAGCATTGTGAAAATTACCAAATACATTTTTTTTTGGTATTGGTACTTATGTATATGAATTGATCTTATCTTATAGCTGATGAAGATATGGATTCGAATACATTGACAGGGCTTGTAAAGATTCTTAAAGGTGAGCAAAAAGTTACCATGAGAAGATTGATAAAAGTGATATACTGATGCTTTTCTTTTTCACTATTTTTATTTTCTTTGTATTTTATTAAAATGTTAAGAAAATCAACTGGTACACAAAGGCTAAAATAAAATAAGACAATCCCTCATTTCATCTCTGTTCATCCCAATCACACTCCCTTTGAGAAAACGACTATTAACTACTTCTGGTTTTAGTTTTTTTGTAATCACTTTAATAACCTTAAACAATATGCTTATAACACTATATATTGATTTGTCTATACTAGTGGTTTTCAAAACTTTTCATCTCAGGATTCCTTTGTACTCTTAAAAATTATTGAGGATCCCAAAGAGCTTTAGTTTATGTGGGTTGTATCTATAAATATTTGCCATATTAAAACTGAGGAAATTTTAAGACATTTAAGAATTCATTTAAAAATAACAATAATAAACCCATTACATGTTAACATGAATTTCACACTTTTAATGAAAAATAACAATATTTTCCAAAACAAGATATTTAATAAGAAAAGGAGCATTATTTTACATTTTTGAAAATTTTTTACTCTGGCTATATTCTCATATCTGCTTTTGTATTCAATCTGTTGTGATAGGTTATTTTGGTTGAAGTATTTGATGAAAATCTGGCCTCACACAAATATGTAATTGGAAAAGGGAATTTTAATAGCTTTTCAGATAATTATGGATATTAGTCTTTGAGAGTATATGAAAAATTGATTAGTGGTAGTTTCCTAAAAGTCAATTGCAATGTGGAATCTGAAAACCTATTAGTGAACTTTTCATGCTTTGTTACATTAAAATCTGTTTGTATATTTTGCACATTGTGGCAGTTTGAAGCTTGGGTGGACCCCAGAAGATCATGTTCTTAGAGCTAATCCATTCGTGTGCATATAAACCTATTGTAGATGGGACCTTTTGATTAGATCACTTCAGTAGGGCATGGCCCGGGGTGGGGGGGGGCTCTTAATCCTTTTACTGGAGTCCTTTATAAACCGAGGAATAAAAGCCTCAGACACAGAGAAAAAGTGGCAGAGACAGGGAAACTTTGAGAGGCTGAGAGAGAGGTCCTAGAGGCCAGAGGCTGTAATCAGTTGAGCACAGAGGCATGGAAAGAGGCCCCCCAAGAGGCTGAAAGAGATGAGTCCTGGAGAATGGGGGCTAGACAAGACATATACTTGATTGCCCACATCTGAGCTGGAGAAGAAAGTATGCCTGGAGGAGAATGCAGAGACTAGCAGAGCTGCAGTTATGCTCTGCCATGTGCCTGATCACCCACAGCTGAAGTCAGAGAGACAGCATATTAAATTATGCCACCATGTGCCTGACTGCCCACAGCTGCAAATTGGTGAAACAGCATCTCCTAATGATGCCTTGATTTGGACATTTTCACAGCCTCAGAACTGTAAGCTTTTAACCTAATAAATTCCCATTATAAAAGCCAGCACATATCTGGTACATTGCTCCCAGCAGCATTTAGCAAACTAAAACACACATTGAATGGATTTTTTTATCCTTGCAGTTTTTT